>CM055099.1:49621293-49787104 GCA_029204225.1 Diphasiastrum complanatum
GGTCAAGCCCACATTGAAGCATGCAACAAATATCTAGTCTCAAAGACTTACAAACACACATTCAGTGTGCTTCTCGCAATTCTGGATACTATGTTGCCACAAATGATAAATGGCAGGTCTTTAATTCCACCTCAGGATGTGCTGGCCAAGATTGTCATCTCTTCTGTACGATTGTATGCTATATTTAGGCTACTTATCTTCTATTAAGTGTTAGACTAATGTGATGGAGGGGTCCTCCATTGATGGTGCGATGGAGGGTTCCTCTGCTGCTGCCACATCCGTCACTTCGGAAGTTCTTGTGATGGATACCCTTGACAAGAAGCTCCTTGCTGCTGCCGAAACACCTAAGGATACTACAAATCAGCTGTCCACAGTTGATTATACCTTCCAAACCTATTGAGGGCCTCTTTGCTTATGACATCAACTTTATCCGGCAAGAAATCATCTCTCAAGAGACCAGTACACTTCTTCGAAATTGAGAATGGCAAGCTGGTCTTGGATCTTTGTGGTGTTAAAGAGCGAATGGAGCAGCTTGAACAAGAAAATGTGTATCTTAAGCAACGAATTGCAAAACATATACCTCAAGAGAGTGTCTTGGAGGAGACTTCAAAAAAAATATCTTGCTTGGAAAAACAAGTTGAAGAGAAAAAGACATGGGCATCACTCTTCAAACCGGACGATATGGGCAGCAAACTCTCATCGCTTGAAAAACAGGTTGAAGAGACGACCTCCATCCTCAAGCAAGGTAATCACCCCCCTATTTCAGCCTTTACGATAGATAACAGTTTGGAAACTGTTTTGGATGAGCAAGCTAAAAGGGCCAAAAAGGCCCTTAACATTAGAGTAAGAGGCATTACAAACGGGGGAAAACCAATAGAAGAATCGAAAGAATTACTCGTTTCCAAGCTATCTCATGTTGCTGATGGTTTAGATACAGCATGGCGCAATAAGTTTGATGACAAAATATTATTTATCAAATCTCGTTCTCTTCAACAACACAACGCAGCTATTTCGGCTTAGGACAAAGCCTCCCGGGCATAGGAGCAGCCCAAGATCCCCTATCACTTTGCGACTTGGCTTCTAGAATTGCAATGACCTTTTATAATCATCATCTGCAGAAGATTTTGTTGATTTTATTGGAAAATGTGACATTTTATTGCTGGCTGAAACCCATGAGTCTTTATATCATCCTCTTCCACATATACAGGATTTTTCTTTGCATTCTGTTTTTCGCCCATTTGTGAGAGGAAAACCTTGTCGCGAATCTGGAGGAGTGGCTTGTTTATACAAGGGCACCGTAGTTAAGATGGTTAAGCAAGATCCCTACGCTCGCTATATCTGGCTTCACATTGTTGGGTCACTTTTGGGGATACTTCAAGATTATATGGTTGTGTGCTATTTTGCCCCACAGACATCGGCGTTTGCTGATTTTGGTGGAGACCCCTTTCAGGCACTTTCAGACGATATTGCTATCTTTTCCCAATAGGGTTACGTTCTGTTAGCAGGGGATTTCAACGCCCACACAAACTCCAGACAGACCGAATTTCATGCAGATACTGACTTTCTCCGGCTCCACCCTCTAGATATGGGACTAGATCGGATTTCACAAGATGCAGACATTCCAGCTACTTCTTTTGGGGAGCAGTTGATTACTCTTGCAGAGACGCACTCTCTTGCCATCCTGAATGGCCTCACACAATGGCCCTCCTCATCAGCATTTACATGTCATCTCCTCATGGTGGAGGGCATAGTGTAGTTGACTACTTTATTGGATCACATGCCTTGATCCCTCATATCTCTGATTTCTCCATTACCCCTCCTACTACTTCTGATCACTCACTCTTATGCCTCTCACTTGGTCATATAACCCCATCTTCTGACGTCCCATGCTCTTCTTCCACACGTAAATGTGCCCCTTTACTCACACTAGACTTACAAATTACACTACAGCCATGTCCCAATTACTTACCAACTTCCCTTTCACGGCATCAGTTAACCAACAAGCCACTTTCCTCTCTCAATCCCTTTTAGCTGTTGCTTCCTCATCTTTCCCTACCAAAACAGTACCATCGCATAGACGTGTTCACAACCGATGGTATGATTCAGAATGTCATTCTCTTCACAAACAAGTGGTCTATGCCAGATTACACTCCCCTGCCGTACTCAAACAACGCCAAAAAGAGTATCATAAAACCACCAAAAAAAAGAAGATAACGTACCTACGATCACTTTGCCAAAGGTTGATCGATTCTTTAGATTCTCCTTCTTCCTCCTTTTTTTGGAAGCACTTCACCAAACGCTCCTCGACACGGGCCCCCATAGCAATCGAATCCTGGATTGAATATGCCACGAAACTATATACCATGGACTCTCCTCCTATCTTACTCTCACCACGACCTGCCCACTGCTCTCTTTTTACTCCACACATGGTTGAAAACGCCATTAAGCCCCCGTACGGGACAACTTCGAGCCTCCTCTCACCAGCTTGCTATCGAGACGGGTAGATACACGAACACTCCCAGATCGTAGTGGATATGTCAGCTTTGCTCTCTTCAGGAGGCAGAGGATGAGTTTCATTTCATCTTTCGTTGTCCAGTATAATATGAGGCCAATACCATTGCTTATATAGAAATACTCCTCTCACGCTGAGATCCTTCCTCACGTATCCAGACTCTAGATGTGTAGGTCTTCTGTTGAGGGAGATGTATACTCTACGAGCTTCACTTTTACCTACGCAATCCGATATGGATCACAGTCAGGCTCATATTACCCAGTTCTTCCAGAAGCGAGACAAAGAGGATATTTCAGTCGAGGATTTTGAAGTTCCCGTTCGAAGATCGAAGACACAAAGAGTATCACATGCATCTACTATTAGAAATCCATAAATCATAATATGGATGGACAGACTAGGATTCGAACCCAGGACCTCCCTCATACCGGATGGGATGCTCTACCACTGAGCTATCCGCCTTATTAGTTCTCTCTAGAGTGTGGATTGATATTCCAACAACCCCCCTCAAGCCACACTTGGTTGGGGTCCTAGCTGTCACCTGCCCCACAACTTGGGCCACCTAACCATGGCTTTGACACCATGAGCCGTTAGGTCTAACTTGGCTCTGATACCATGTTAGAAATCCATAAATCATAATATGGATGGACAGACTAGGATTTGAACCCAGGACCTCCCTCATACCGGATGGGATGCTCTACCACTGAGCTATCTGCCCTGTTTGATAGTTCTCTCTAGAGTGTGGATTGATATTCCAACATCTACTAGATCCAGTACTACTAGGTCTTCACGTGCTTCCCACAGCCTGCAGCACACTCCACTACTACCATCACTCCTTACTTTCAGTCAGCTCGTAGCTAGTCTCCTCAGCAGAGCAGGTGGTTAAGCTCTTGCATTGTACCCTCACAAGCTGGTGGTCAAGCTTTGATACTTCTTCTTACAGATAGAGAGATAGATATGCTAGTTTTTCTTTCTTTCTTTAGTAAATAAGTCCGTCCGCGGACAATGCTCCTTACGATTGTACTCTCTTTTGTCTTATGTACCTTTGGGTACCAAAAGGCGTAAATAATTTTGATTCTAATTCTAATTCTCTTGGGCGAGGCTCATGGATTGGCCATTTATAATGGCTTACTGCAGTGGCATGATTCAGGTGACTATACTTGTTTTCACACAGAGGGGGACGTAGTGTTGTTGACTATTTCATGGGATTGCTGTCTCTCCCCTCCATTTCCTCCTCCTTGGTTCACCGCACCACCCTATCTGATCATTCATATCTCTCTCTCTCTCTATTGGCCTTTTTCACACCCCATATACTAGTATGTTAACCTCTATCCCGAAGACCGTATACCGCTATAACCCTCAAAACACTCCTTTGTACAGGGAAGCCTTATCTGCCCTGCTGACCCACTCCCCCTATGAACAAACTTTAGTGGACCAATCTCTTTTTCTTGTCCAGACCATGCATACCACTGCATCCCCACGGCCCAAGCACTTACGACATTGCCAGCCACATAACCCTTGGTATGATGTGCAACAGCTTTGTCATCATCCCAGCACTTACATTCTGAGGGACACTCCTTCTCGTGGTATTCCCAAGCCTATTGTCTCCTCTCCACATTGGGTATTCATATTACTGATCTACCAGCTGGTACTCATCAATATGTTTGAGGCCACCTGTATAGGGCAAAACTTCAAAGCACTTGGCAGGGTTCGTCTGGGAAAGACTGAGTTTTATCATGCACATTTTCTATCCCGGAATCCCACTGGGTATCCTATAGTACCCGGATATCTGGTGGCAAGTATCTCACATAGACTGCGGACAGTGATGGGTCAGTTTCGGGTTTCCTCTCATCAGCAGCTAGCCATTGAGACTGGCAGATATAGTGGCACTCTGAGAGATGCACGGATTTGTAGTATGTGTGATACACATGATGTAGAGGATGAGTTTCATTTTCTCTTCAGATGCCCAACTTACTATGAGATCCGAGGGAGATATTATTGCTTGTTTCGAGATCACCCAGTCACACTCTCTCTACCTTGATATCGTATGAGGATCCCAGATGTGTTGCACTGATGATCCGAGAGATGACCTGCGTATGGCGAGGCTAGACGCTAACACCCGGGACCTGAGCATATAGGAGTGTTTATCCCGTCGGAGACAGAGACAGGACAGTACTGATTCTGATGGAGAGGCTGAGATTCCAAATGCTTCCATACGTAGATGGCAGAGACAATGTAGACGACCAGAGAGAGCCAATCCACAGGCCACAGCCTATAGCTTCACGACAGCAGAGATGTCACCGACCATCCACTCGGAGACAAAGGTCCACAGTTCGATCAGCGATAGTGTCACGGCATACTATACATCATTATTTTACAGGCGAAGAGACATCTATTGTACCATGATGATAGACTCTGCTTATGCTAGTCACTATTTCCTGTTTTTTTTATGTAGTCTTTTTTTTAGGTGGTATAGCTTTCATGCTCCCACCGTGCATACTTGACATGTACCTGTTTATTAGTCCTTTGTACCTTAGGGTATTCATGGACATTAATAAAGATCTTTCTTCTTTCTCTCTCTCTCTCTCTCTCTCTCTCTCTCTCTCTCTCTCTCCAGCGATGGCTCTCTAGCGGATCTGCTGTCCAACAACCAGCGATGGCTCTCTAGCGGATCTGCTGTCCAACAACCAGCAATGGCTCTCTAGCTGATCTGTCCAACAACCAGGGTCAGTGACCAGCGATGCTGCTTTTTAGTTGTAGCGATGGCCTAGTTGCTTCAGCTCCAGCGGTTTGGTTGCTGGTTTTGGTCCATCGCTGCTGAACATGTTGCAGCGACTCTTCATGGCCATCGTTGTTGTCTAGCAGATCAGTGGAAGCGATCATACTATTTTGCATATCTTCTGTTGCTCTTCTCAAATCTGCAATGCCTCGTCGTAAAGGGGCTGGTGCCCCTACTCCTAAACCATTTTCCATTTCCAGTATTGCTTCTACGTCTTCCTCACAGCCAGATGCATCTTCCCCGTCTCTTTCTATGCCTATTGCAGTCCCCATTTCTCCATCGAATCCTATTCTCAATAGCGAGACTACTGTAGCTCTCCCTTTGACTCCAACTTCCCCAGCAGATTCTTTGTCGTCCTTTGCTGCATTTACTCTTCTTCGTGAAGAACAACTCCGAATGTTTGAATATCTCAACAATCACAGAGAAATGCTGGCTTCTCATGATTCTCTACATCTAGTTGTGCAATCACACCTCGAGAAGCTAGAAGCTTCCATCAAAGAACTCAAGACTGAAGTTGCAACTATCAAAAACGATACACCTTCCCAATTAGCTACGTCAGCTAAACTCCAACAGCTTGAAAATCAGGTGGAGCAGCACCATACGGCTGTCCAAACTTGGGCAGATGTACTTAAAGGAAATACAGTTCCTCCACCACCTCCACCTTCACCTTCATTTATCTCAGCCACGTTCATCGAGAGCCGTCTGCGAGAGCATAAGGCCCTTAACGGTGGCGTCAGAGGTGCTCTGAACTCCCAAAATGTTGTTGAAGATGCTAAGAAGTTTTTGGCTAGGGATCTTCAACACCATCACACAGGTATGGAAACTGCATGGCGGACTAAGAAGGACCCGGATACTCTCGTTATCCGCTTCACATCAGTATCTGACCGGCGTGAAGCTTTGGGGAAGAGATCTAAATTGTAGAATACCAAAATCTTTTTGGACGAAGACTTGACCTTCATCCAAGTCCAAGGACGCAGAAAGCAAGACAAGAAACTCTATCTACTAGCAAACGGCTCATCTACCATGACGGTACTATCAGATTTGTAGATCATAAGCCTATAGTTAATAAGAGTTTGATGTATGACATTGATCAGAGTTAGAGTCAGAGTTAGAGAGCTAAAGAGATGTCCAGTTGAACCTGTAAATGGTCTTTGTACCATATAATCTTGGCTATATAACTCTCTTCTTAGTTAGATTTAATTTCGTTATGTTGTTTTGATGGCACTGATCTATCTGGTTGCCATCTTATCTGATGTACGGGTTTGTCTTATACGCCTTTTGGCACGGAAAAGACGTTAATAAAACTTCTTCTTCTTCTTCTTCTACTTCTCTCTCTCTCTCTCTCTCTCTCTCTCTCTCTCTCTCTCTCTCTCTCTCTCTCTCTCTCTCTCACACACACACACACACACACATCAAAAATCAGGGCAATTGTTCATGAATAATATAATAGGAAAGCAAATGAAACCTATCAAAATCATCTCCAAAAGTAAGGTCTCCAGCTGTAGTACTTAAATCCACAGCTTGTTGTTCTACTTCCCCCAAGTCCCTTGATCTTTCACCCTGCAATGCCATGCACAAATCCAAATGAATGTCTAGTAGAAATTAACCACAAAATGTTTTACAGAAAAGGATCCAAATGCTCTCTCAATAGACCTAAATAATCAAATTATTCACCACATGTTACCACATGCAATACAAATCAATTAAAAAAGATATACATGTCTTGCCAAAATGCGTGTATCAAAGTTTGGACTTATTTTCCAAAGTTGAACTACAAGTTGCAAATTATTTGTTTCCATAATACCCAATCAAGTTAAATGTCAATAACCATGACTCCTGAAATTACAACGCATATGAGCAACATGCAGTCAACATGATGATTATAAGCATGTACGAATAACTCAATAAGAAATTTAAGCTTTGAAAATTCAGCTTATAACCATGAAATTGATCCTAAACCAAACACTGAATTAAGACAAGATCCTAAACTACAAAACTTTAGAAACGGCATGAACAAAAATATTTGAGTTGATAAACCACTCATCGAATGTTCTATTCCAATCTTGTTAGATTTTTGAAACTACACTTCAATAAACTCATTTAAAAATTATTATTGCGAGTGAACCAATGAATAGGCAAAATATGTTGTCTAAGCTCTATTTTGAGTGTTTCAACCAAGCAAGTACGCTTAAGGCAATCTACCTTTCACGGATGAAGACTAAAGGGTTTTGAACACTTCAATGGAGTCATATCCTAAATAAATATAGAAATAACATCTAGAAGCAAATGCATCATCCAGCAAAGAATATTGAAAGAAGATCATACGTAGCCAACAATTTGATCCCCAACAAGGATGAGCAATGAGTCCCCTACGTAGAACTCAAGAGTAATCAAAATCATAAGCTATCGAAATGAATAATGTAGCCCTACCTATGCCAATATAGAGTTACATACCTATTTAACTAGCAGTACTTTAACCCCTATCTGCCCATCTAGTGTCTGGGAGGCTAAATGGTGAGTCACCCTTGGATAAGGGGTACCCTTAAAGTAAGGGTAGGTGCCTTTGGATTAAGGTACTTGTGTCCTTGGATAAGGGCATGTAAGTGTCTACGCCTTGGATGGAGGTATGGAACCTAGTGAGGTGTTAGGAGGACCTTACCATGGATATTGGTCTTTTCCTAGACTTGGGCCTCAACCTTGAGCCATGATCACATAATAGGCCTTGGGCCAAAATTAGCCATCACATAAGGGTCATGGGGAACTCGTAGGAGGGCGCACCTACTAGAGTCCCAAGATGCCCCTAAAGAACCCAAGAAGTTATTTTCAAGAACCATAAGTTATGGAAGGGTCTTTTGACATTCCACTAACTTGTGGGCCTCTTGGCCCTTCCATTGCCTCCCCTTTTCTCATTGGCTGGTGTGGGCATTCCATAGTGCTTTTGAGTGTGTCATTGGCCATCTATAAGAAAGGGAGAGGGCGCCCAATTGAAGGGAGATTTCTTGTGTTGTAATTTGCTTCTATCCTCTAGTGGATTGCTAGTGTGTAGAGAGCTTAGATTTTGCTTGCTTGCTTTTGAGAGGATCACCATCTTTGGTATGGGACTCAGATGGGGGTAGGATCTTGAGCATGCTTGTGATTGTGACGGTAGTGATTGTCGTTTAGCAAGGGGGTGCTAGATAAGTCTTGCTTGTGCTTGGATCTAGCTATGGTTGGGTGGTAAATTCTTGAGGCCATCTTGTTTGTCTACTTTTGGAAGGAGCTTAGGAGCATTGGAGGAGAGGCACATTGGAGGGCTTTTGGAGGCATTGGTGGACATCTACTCAAAGGCTTGGTGGGCTGCACTTCCTAGTCGTGAAAATAGAGGCCCTTTGGGAGAACCTTCAAGGAAGCTACTATTATGGACACAGTCCATACTTCTCTCCTTTTGACCTTTACTAGTGGACACGCATTCTTTATTACAATTGGCAGGCCCCAAAACGCTATTTTACATGGTTCCTAATTTGGGCCCTGATTTTTTAATATCGTATTTCCGTCCAACTCAATTAAAGAGAGGTAGATTTTACTTGTTATAAATAGCCACTAAGGCTATTCATTTTTTGATTTTATAACTTAGAGTCTTAAGCTTCTTGTAGGGGAGTTTCACAATTTTGGAGATCTTAGCTAGAGATCTACCTGAGCAATTGGCGACCATTGATATTCATACAGTTTTCTTAGTTTGAGAATGCTTTCTGGATGCTTTTTTGCTATCTTATGCTTCACTTGATATCGATATCTGTTGTTGAGTTCATAAAATGATATCAGAATACTTTCCTGTCCTCTGAATTTTTTTCACCTCTCTCTCTCTTTGTCTCCAGATTACATCCTTCTCTCACAGAAGACCACGGACTGATCTAACCTCAGGTGATAGTGATGACGACAGGGACACTTTGAGCCATAGAGACTAGAGACAGCATACTACTCAGATTCAGATGGTTCCCAGAGCCACAGTTCAAGCCATGAGGGATCACACATCTCACAAATGATTCCATCGACAACGTCAACAGCACATACCTCCTCCAACAGTAGCAGCAGCTCCTATCACATCTTCAGTTGCAGTCAGACTTGATGGCATCATGTTACCATTTTCATTACGTTTGTATTTGCAGTCATATGTTAGATGTATTATGATTTAGCATATATACTTACCTTATTTTTCTTTGCTGTTTCAAAGGTGTTTCATACACTCCCCATAAATGTTTATAGCAAACATATTGGCTCAATAAAGGCTAAAGACAATAATAAGTACGAACATTATGTCATGGCCTCCAAGGACAATAGCAAGTGATCATGTATAGTCTATGTCCTAGGACAATGCATAGGATGGCATTGATTTGTATAGAGCTGATTAGGATTTATATTCAGTTTGAAAGTCAGTTTTTAATTTCACTTTCAGCTTTAGTTTCATCCTCAGTTTCATCTCTGGTGGACCTTAAAGAGGACAAGGAGGCAATGATGGACCTAAGGGAAGTGTAGGGGTAGCGATCTGTAAAAAACAAGATTGTGGAGCAGCGATTGAGTGGATGTCTGGACGAAAGCTAGCTGAATCAGCAATGAATCTATTGAGGAAGGCAAGGCCAATGATGGACCAAATGGGAGAAAGATAGGAAACAATGGAGCTATGAGAGGCCTGTGGACCAGCAATGGAGCAATAGGATAGGGAGAAGGCAGCAACAGGGGGGGAAAAAATTCAGAAACTAGATGATGATAGGGGAGAAGAGGCTTTTTTATAGAATGAGTCTGGTCAAGAGCTCAATAATGAGATAAAATATCAATTTGTGATTCTTGGTATACGACGGTCATAAGGTGGGCAAGGTTGAATGTCACCAATACATGTTTCAAAGATTTTATTAACCCACAGTAGGCAAGGTTGAATGTCACCAATACATGTTTCAAAGATTTTATTAACCCACATAGGTGAAGTCAATCAGTCCTAGAATGTGGTAATGTTGAGTAAAAAGCCTTCAAACTTCAAGGTCATGACGTGCAAAGGTCTAAATAACTCGCATATATTTCATTGTGAATGCTCATGCAAGCACTATAATGACTAGCATGCTGAACCAGACGAAAATAGCATTGCTTCTACAAAGGTTCTAACTTCTAAAAGCTTATACAAATCACCTCTCTATAATTGGGGAAGGCATAAGTTAAAAGGTACAATTTAGTTGATCAAAGCTTGTTATCCATGCATGTGAGCATTTGTGCTTGGATTATAGATTATATCTTTATTGTTTCATGATTGTAATCTTATCACCCTATTACTTGTCCAAAGAACTAGACAGACTCGTAGCATGCTCTAATATCAAAGCTCGGGATTTGGTAAAAAAATAAAGCAATTGCAAAAATGCCATTTTAAATTGAAAAAAAGGATCAACATTTAAGAAAGTGAGAACCTTTGATTCCACAAAGCCACCAAAACGTTGAAAGGCATCTTCTAAATCTTTGTCTATGGTGCTCCAGGACAACCCTCCAGCAAGACTTGTAAAGTCTTCAACATCGGCCATGGTTGAACCTAACCGACTTCACTGAATCAAAGAATGCAAGTCAAAACGATTCAAAAGAGCATCATCCTTAAAAAAACCTTAACAATAATTGCAAACAATGTGGTTCAAGTTGGAACATATGATCTCTTTAAATGCTTTAAGTCTACTAAACTTCACCAAACTCTAAAGATAAGCATAGTCTCAATTCAACTTGCCGATCACAAACTTGTGGATGATCAAATAGAATCAATCTACAACAAAAAGGCATTCTCTTTTAATAAACCTGTGATCGAGTATTTACTTACTACTTCACAGAAATGTTCATCATAAATTATTTCAAGATGCACA
This sequence comes from Diphasiastrum complanatum, assembly GCA_029204225.1. Lineage (NCBI taxonomy): Eukaryota > Viridiplantae > Streptophyta > Lycopodiopsida > Lycopodiales > Lycopodiaceae > Diphasiastrum > Diphasiastrum complanatum. The sequence goes on from CM055099.1 coordinate 49,632,449, forward strand.
AATAACCATTGAAACGCTTAGAGAATAATGATTGTCTTGTCATACATAGTCAATGGTCAAAGGCCCAAGTATTGTACAATTTGTGAATGTATTAATGGCAGTTAGAATCATTTAGTTGAGTTAGTTGAGACTCCTAACTCGCATTACTGCAAGTCAATGAGAAGATCGCTGGAAATGCTACAGGTCAGGTCACTGGGAGATCACTGATCATTGTTGTAAGTCAGGTCGCTGAAAGATCATTGAAGGACGTTGTAGATCATTCCAGATCATTGCAAGATCGTCGCTGCAGATGTTGCAGGTCAGTTAATAAAAGGATTGTAATCAAAGTTTGTTGGAGCTATCATTGCTGAAAGGATCGCTGCCTGAAGGAGAAGTTCGCTGTTAGAAATGGCAACAAGGACATCATCATTGTTTGCTGGAAGAAGATACTACTACATGGCAGTTTGCTACTGACAAGTGAGATGCTTTGTGTAGAGGAAGATTACTGTAGGGTCAACAAAGTATTGATTTATTACAGGGAAGATCGTTGATGAATGTTGAAGGAGGTTGTACCTACAGCTAGCAATGATTAAATCATTGTTAGATACGTATCTGCATTGCTGCTTGGTTGAAGATTGTTGACAAGTTGCTATTGCTGATTCATTGAAGATCAACACATTTACATGTCTCAAGAGTCAAGACCAGCATTGCAACCAGGAGGAGTTTGCAACCAGGGTACAAGGACTACAAAAGAACCGTCAAAGTTTGTAATGCTGCTGGAGATCACTAACATTGCTGTGTTTGGAGATTGTTATTGACAAAGTTCATTGCTGAATCAGATCGTTTACAGGAAATCATTCTAAATTGCTGCATGCGGAGATAACTACAAGGACTGTTGCTGACTTATTTTATTGCTGAAAGGATATTCCCTACAGGTTGAAGATAGTTCTTTTACTATTAACAGCAACATTTGCTACTTGTTTGCATGCAAAAAGATCTTGAAGATCTTAGGCAAGGTTTTTGTAAGTACGACTATTGGAAGAAGATTGCTGGTGGAATCAGATGTTGGTATGTTACTGAATAGTACTTCTTCAAGTTTACAGATTGATGAAGTTATGAAAATTCTGTATTGTTGAAGATCACTACAGGAATCGCTACTTAGATTCTACACAAGTCTACACCTACGAGGGAGCTAGATCGTTACATGACTGTTTGAAGCGTTCTATTGCAAATAGAAAGTTGCAAGTAGCTATTTTAGGGGACTGAGAAAAACTTGCTTGGGTAAATCATTACTACACATGCAAGGAGCTCGCATGCTCACATTACTAGGACGCAGTTACTATGTTTCTATATGTAGCAGGTTGAGATCAGAAGGTCAAAATCGGACAAAATTGAAATCAAAGGAGGTTGGAATCGAACAAGATCAGATTCAGAATCAAAGGTACCAGGGGAATCGAAGCGGATTCAATTCAAGGATTCAACACAGGTAGAGTCAACCATTTACAAAATACAGACGTTTGTTTGACATTTGTGTTTAAGATATTTGTGTTTGACATAAACTGGAAACTTCTTTGAGTTTAAGATCTACTGATCATCCTGAATCAGATGGCCAGACAGAAAGGACTAATCAAACTATGGAAGATATTTTGAGGACGTATGTTTCTCACACGCAATCTCATTGGGAAGATTATCTCCCACTGGTTGAGTTTGCATATAATAGTAGAAAACATTCTGCTACAGGTTACAGTCCTTTATGCTTAACCTAGATCTCCAGTAAATGTTGAGACGAAGTCTATTAAGATCCAGAAGGTTGCTGATTTTTTGCATGATATGCAAGAAATGTTGCAAGTGGCTAAGGATAGTATCCGTAGTGCTCAAGATAGAGCTAAACACTATACCGATCTTAAGAGATCTCCAAGAGATTTTAAAATTGATTACTGCTGACCAAAAGTGACCTGTGAACTTAGGATCTCTATCACTAACAATGTCACTTGGCAGACCATACAACCGAAATAATCTTTCAACAAAGATCTGGGCTAAATCAGAAGCCTTTATAGTTGACTTGACTGGTATGAATGCAGCTAACTTAGTTAACTGATCCACTACAACCCAAATAGAATCATTTTGCCGTTGGGTCTTTGGAAGTCCAACTACAAAATCCATAGATATGCTTTCCCATTTCTTATCTGGGATATCTAATGGATGCAACAAACCACCAACCTTATGGCGTTCAGCCTTTGCTAGTTGACAGGGCTTGCATTTAACAACATATGACTCGACATATGGCTTGAGCTTTGGCCAATAAAATTCCCTCTTAACCAAGTCCAGAGTCCTGTGTATACCGGGATGTCCTGCACAGGGTATGTCATGACATTCAAACAAAATCTTCCCTTTGAGCTCATCATCTCCAGGTACACAAACTTTCCCATTCCGAAATAGTAATCCATCTCGAATGGTGAACTGTTCTACAATCTTCTTATCTTTCTTAGTTAGTTGAGTCCCCTGTGTTTCTGCCTCAACACTATCCACATTTCTTCCGGTCTGAACAATGTTCCAAATGTGACCAAAATGGGAATCTGATTCATATTCTCCTCTCAGCAAAAGATATAGATCCGTAAAAATCTGGGTGAATGACAACTCATTCAGTTCACCAATCCGACTAAGAGCATCTGCAACTTGATTAGAGGTGCCTCTTATGTAACGGATTTCATGATCGATCTCTTGCATCAATTCAGCCCATCGAGCTTTTCTCCCCCGAAGATCATGTTGATTACAAAAATACTTAAGAGGCTAGTGATCCGTATACACTACAAACTTACCACCATACAAGTAGTGTATCCAGGTTTTAAGTGCATTGACTACAACAAACAATTCCTTTTCCAGAGTAGTATAACGCAACTGAAGACCAGTGAATTTTTTGCTCTCAAACGCTAGTGGCCTATCCATTTGTAATAGAGCCGCTCCAATTGCAACATCACTTGCGTCCGTTCTCACAACGACGTAAGGTAAATCTAGATTTGCAATTTGTAACACGGGAGCTGAAACAATCATTGTTAAGTTTCTCAAAACATTGATTCAATTCCTCGTTCCAAACAACAGGCGGACTAGGTTGATTCCTCTTTTTCTTTTTATTAACAATTCCTTTTGTCAGATTATTAAGCGGTGCTGCTAACTTAGCATAATCCTCAATAAATTTCTTGCAGAAAAGTGTAAAACCTAAAAAAGACTTTACTTGCCTCACAGTTCCTGGAATTGGCCACTCAATCACAATCTTGATTTTATCCTCATCAATCTTGATCCCATTTACTGTGATCTTATGACCGAGATAAAGCAACTCTTGCTTAAAGAATTCACACTTGGACTCTTTAGCGTAGAGTAACTCCCGATGGAGTTTCATCAAGACGATTTTTAAGTGTTCTACATGTTCCACCAAGGATTTACTGTGAACGAGAATGTCGTCTAAGAATACAACCACAAACTTCCCCAAATATGGACGTAATAAATCGTTCATTATTCGTTGGAACGTTGCTGGAGCATTCCTTAATCCAAATGGCAACACTAGAAATTCATAATGACCAAATCTAGAACGAAATCATGTCTTTTGGACATCTTCCGACTTAATTCTTATTTGATGGTACCCTGTCCTGAGATCTATCTTGGTGAAATACCGTGCTCCACCCAAGCGATCTACAAGGTCATCCATCCTGGGTAATGGATATTTATTCTTTATAGTCACTTTATTAAGCCCCTTGTAATCCACGCACATCCGGGAACCTCCATCTTTCTTCGCTTTAAGAAGAACAGGAGCACCCCATGGTGATTTACTAGGTTGTATATGTCTCATCCTCAGATAGTTTTCTATTTGATTTGAAATCTGTCTCCTCTTTCTGAGAGAACCTATAAGGTTGTCTAGAGACAGGTTGACTTCCTGGAATTAACTCAATCTTGTGCTCTATTGACCTAGACGTTGGTAAACCATGCGGTAATTCAGATGGAAAAACATCCCTAAATTCATTTATGATCTGTTCTTTCACTGCTTGTTCATGATCTAAATTTACTGAGTTAAGAATTGCTGAGAATTCACAACCATTTAGATTCATTTCAGAAACATCCACAACTGGAATAGCACAAATTGAAAAAACTTCATACTCAGAATAATCCAATGTTTCCAATTCATTAACTGTAGAAATTTGATCCAACGCACGTACAAAATTACTGCCAAATAATGTAACTACCTTATCACCCTCCTTGAAAGTGAGAACATGCTTCTCAAAATCAATTAACAGAGAAGGCGATAATAACCATTCGTAACCTAAGATTAAATCAATACAAGCTAGGTCTAAAACATGAAAATTAACTAATTCCATGTGTCCTTGCATCAAAACTGGGAGCTTCGAGACTTTTACGTTCCAAGTCTCCAACTCTACTCCTGAAGCTAGATAAACTTTATATCTATGATTGTTGGCTTCAATTTTCAAGCTGAGTTTCTGCACAAGACGAGAATTAATAAAATTATGAGTTGAACCACTGTCCAATAAAATACTCACTTCTTGATCTTTAACTGTGCCAATCAAACAAGAAAGTTCATTAGGCAAGAAAGAAGTAGTACTAAAAGAACATTCACACTCACAATCAGTCAAGTTAATTTCCAAAGTCTTACCATTGCCTCCTGGGATTTCAATCATGTGAGCAGACACTTTTTTCCTTTCTGGACAAAATTTCATCATATGTCTAGGCTTTTTACAGACAAAACATAAGTTCTCTCTCTTAGCCTTTTCCCGGGATGGAGATTTCTTGAATCTCTTTCTCTTCGGCTTCTTGGGTTCCGACGCTGCTTGATCTAATTCGTCAAAATATTTTGCTTGGTCTGGACCGCGCTTCTTACCCTTCTTGGTTTTCAAAGTGGTTGGAATTTGCGCAAACTGCTTCCTAGATGCCACCACTGTGGAATCATATGCTCTCGCAATCCGAAACGCATCCTCGAGGTTTTCAAGCACATTTTGCCTGCATTCGTTCTGATAGTCGGCTAGCAAACCTAGGACAAACTGCCAAAGTGCCAACTTCGCATCAAATGATGGAACCCTAGGTCCATAAATTCCTGGATATAAGAGTCTAAACTCTTTCTACCCATCTTGCAGTTCACGAACTTCAGGTAGTAGTCCACGTCATCAGCAATTACGAAGGCTTTCTTGAAAACTTCCGCAAACGCCTCCCAAGTAGTTGGCTTCACCGGTAAATCTCGCCACCACGATGATGCTTTGCCGCGTAAAAACAGCACGACACTTTCAATTTTCTTCTCATCAGGAACACCATGCAAATTGAAATAACTACTCCACTTGGCCAGCCAGTCCTCGACGACCTCAGGTTTCTTCTCCTTCTTCTCGCCCGCATAAACCTCCGGTTGAAAACCGAGATTGGGTGAAGACATCGATTTGACTTGATTCAACACAACCTCCATTTGTTGATCTCTCATCAGATTAGGATTATTCATATCATTGAGTGCCATACTCAACTGCTGACAAATCACCATATAAGATGGTGCACCTGGATTTGCAGCTTGATTTGAAGTTTTTTCGGCCATCTCGATATATCTATCCTGGAAATTACTAAATTTAGTTAATATCAAATTAACTCATAGTGAAGTATTGTTGACCAAAAACTGACTGAAATTGACTCCAGCATGGTCAAATCACTATTTTTAGTCAATTTCATAGATATTACAAGAAACTGGAAAAAACTAAAAATTTCGAGTTTTTGCACTTTTGATTTTTTTTAAAAAAATTTACGTTTTCTAAAAATTCATAAAAAATCACTGTCAATTATTAAGCAATCGAAATCGAAAATTCGATTCACTGTTCGATTCTTAAATTTACTGTGTTAATGTCCCTCAAGCATGCAAGACATGCGACATTAAACTGCTTCAATACATTTACCGAATTTTACGTAAAAATCCAGTTCTACGGAAATTGCCAGCTATAAAATCCAGTTTTGTATTGCTTATGCGCATACCTCAGATAGCCCTCTTGGTTCGGTGGTTGGTGCAATATCTTCTCCATTGGTCTCTATATCTCCATCTCTTGAGTCCGTTATGGCCGACGTTCCTGCTGATTTCTCTGGGGTTCTTCACGGGTCCACGGTTGATGGTTTCCTCACTCTTGGTGATCAGGTTGTATCTTCTTTCACTTTACTCCATGGATCTCTACTTGAAGTTTGTGATCTGCCTCATGATATTTTACGGTTCCTTACATGATTCATGCACCTTTGGCCCTTACCGTTACACATTTTCCATCCGAGGATATTTGCCATATGGTCACTTATATGTTGGAACCTTTGTAGATGAGTATACGGGGATCCTTCAGTCTCCTTGTGTTTCTACATATAGGTTTGCTATAGTCAATGCTGATGGTATACACTTTTGGGCTTTTTATGCATTAGAGGTTTTTCATGCAACTTTCTTTTGACCTCTTGATATTTGGCATTCCTGGTTATTACGTATCGCTTGGATTTCATTTGGACCTTTTGCTCATACTACTACTACATTTTCAGCTATGGTATATGGCATTCCTAGTTATTACATATAGCTTGGTTTTCATTTGGACCTGTTGATTGGTGTTGGTTTTTCCATATTACTACTCGCCTATGGTGCGGATATCTCTATGATTATGCATGTGGCTCTCTATCTATTCTTTGGATTGTTGCCCATTGTTAGGCTTGGCATATCCTGATGGCTTGGGTTATTGCCTCCATTCCAGCTACTGTTTGTCCGGGTGATCTTCAGGTTCCCAGTCATTTCGCGTTGCTCCATATCGCTTGGTCTCCGATGCTGAGTTGCCACATTGTTCTGGTGTTCCAAGACCATCAAAGTACCTTGAGAGAGTTCTTTCTCCTCTCTTGGATAGTTTTTGGAGATGTTGCCGTCATATACTTCAGTGTCGCTCATATGTGCTTTGATACTCATTCCCAACTACACGTTAATATTGCTCCGATGCTTGCTACTGATGTTGCAGATCATGTTCCTCGTTCCAATGCATTTCTTCCATTCCTCACTTGTGCGCCTGGTGTGTACTTTGGGATTACACTTGCGGCCAGCTCCGATGGGTCATCCAATTCTCCATCCGGTTTTGCTGCATCCTATGATGGATTGGTATGTCCATATGAGGTCTTTTTGGATGAGTATTTCGGCTACAGTTTTTCAATTGGGGCCTCTACTATTTCTAGATTTGTTGCTATTGTTTTCATGCATCATGTCTTTTTAGATGATGCATTGATTTCTTGGACCTTCTGGAGCTTTTGGCATGCTACTCTTCTCGTGATATGGGCCTTGGGGGTACCGTGTACCAATTCTACTTCTCATTCATAGGCCTTATGGATACCTTGGGCTTTTGACCATGCTAGTGCACATTTCTCCATTCTGGCTATCCTTTTTCAGGATGATCTCTTTATGCTCCATGTTTCCTGGCATATCGCTTGCTTTTCCATGCTATTACAGCATGCCTGTCATCCTGCTTATGTTCCTACTCCTTGGCGTTGGTCTTCCGATGCTGCTATCTTTTCTTGGGACACCTCTATCACTGAGTTTGCACATATGGTTGATGGTTACGTGTATGATGTAGGTGTTTGCGATAAGTGTCCATCTCTTTTCCAGCTTCCTTATTGGCTTCCCGTTGCTGATGCAGTTCTACCTTCTCGGGCTTTTTGGATACCTTGGTATGATGTCCGTATCTTTTGGGCTGATCCTCTACAATCTTGGGCATTACGGATACCTTGGCATTCCTGGTTGCTGCTTGATCTTCTTCTGGTTCCTTGGCATTCCTGGTTGTTCCATATTGCTTGGTTTCAGATGACGCGGCCGAGATGATCCCTTCGTCGCCACGATGTTGATCCTGAGCTGTTCCCTTTCTTACTTTCTTACCAGCTGCCATTCACCAGGTTCGCCTTCACCATAGTCGATGCCGCCTGCAGATTCAGTTTTTGGTCCAGTGTGATGGTCGTCCTGTTGAGGAGGCCACATGGGAGCCTATTGATGTCTTTTATCATACACCATCACTTGCAGATCAGGCTCGTGCTCTTGCTGCACTTGTCAATTCCTCTACATTAGATGTTGCTCTAGTTGTTGATGCACCAAGGCTTGCTGTTGTTTGATCTAGTTTCTTTTCGGCAGTTGGGTCTTTTTTTTGTGTTGGGGAGAGTTACGGACTCGACTCATTACATTCGCCACGTCCATTTACATTTACTTTATTTTATGCATAAGCAGGCCTTGGGCCCTTTTTTATTCATTATTGACACTTAGACTATATGGTTGGCCTTGGGCCTTATTATTCATTATTTGAAAATTTGGAGATATTACTGAAGAGTGGGGGCCTTCTTGGAGGGCACACCATTATCTCTCCCAGTTGGGCCCTAACCACTGGAAGATTCCTTTTAGGGCTTCCTCTAGGCTATAAGTAAGGAATCTGTGTCATTTGTTGCTCAGCTGATGAAATTGATCTCTCTCTTTAGTCTCCTTAATCTCTCTCTTTCTTGCTTTCTAGGGTTAAGTCTTGCTTATGTGATGCTTTCATAGCTTAGCTCTAGATCAATTGTGGCTTCATTCGTAACTGATCCTAAGTCCTTACATATTTATGGTAGCTTGGAAGACGTTTAAATAGACCAAGGGAGTCAATCTTCAAGCAAGAAAGTTCTCAGAGTTATGGCAAAGGTTATCATGTCTACATTATTTGATTCAAGGGGCCTCAAGTTGTTTGATACAAAGGAGGTCAAGGAATTGGGTGATATGTTGCACTCATGGAGATCACACACATGCACCAAGGCACTTTCATAAGTAAATGTTTATATTGTGGCAATGGAAATGATATAAAGATGAACAAAGTCAAAATTGTCTCATTTCAACTTTCTAGTTGCATAAGAAACATCAAGATATGCCATTTCATCACTCTTATTTGATCTTGCAAAGTCTAGAGCAAGCAAGAATATGATTCCTAGGAAAAAGTGGTCTCACATACTGACCATGACTCCACCTAATAAATTACAAATCACGCAATTATTCCTATCAAAATACCTACTAGGAAAGTTAAGCCTTTCATTAATGCAATATATGTTCCATGTCTTATAAATAATGTCTTGCTAGTGGTCAAAATCAACAAAGCAAAAATGAACAAGAAAGTGGGAGGATTAATGTTTCTCCTCATCCAAGTCCAATCTCTAACGCGCCTCGCCAATGCAGTCCAAGAACTTGTATATGGGACCAAGAGTGCACCCCTCTCACAGTCCCCACCTCACTTCCTTTCTGACCGTGCACCCAAATATACTTTCTCACATCCTCACATGAATCAGGTTTTATCTCCTAACTATTGATTCCTAAATAACAAATGCATAGTGCTCAATGGCTTCAATGCTCACTATCATAAGTCATAACTTGAAAATATTGAAACTTGAAGAGCTGTTCGAGAATTGTTTTGAAACACAATAGTAGGTACCTAATCAGCGATAGCAAGACACGTAGTATCCAGACCTTAGAATCAAATTTGAGGCTTCAATGCTTGGTGTTAAGGCACACACTCGGCCGCCCGTCATCGACAGGCACACTTCGCTAGTTATTTTTTAGATAATTTATCTTTTTCATTCCAACAATTTCAGGTTATGACAAGGCCTTTTTGGCATAATACCACAATGTTCTTGTTTTTTTTTTTTTTGTGGTGTTGGAGACGAATTGGGTTCTTGTAAGATAGATCTCTGATCTACGACATTCCTGCAAGTGAATTGGTGAGCTAACCAGAATGTAGCTCAAATTGATTCTGTTGATTCTCGTTGTTACTCCAGTCGCAGAGATCGATCTCGCCTGTTCTCGCAGTTTCTTTAGTCGCTGTTAGATTGATCCTACCGGCGGCGTCTGCTCCAATCGCACCTTCAGCAAGGCCAGTATTGCAATTGATTATGTCAATCACATTCTGGTGCCAAGCCTCTGCAGGTGATCTCGGCCGGTTGGTTACCAGAGAGTCCTTTCTTTCTTGCTCCAACGTATCATAAAGAAAGAACTGCCACATGATATTTTTGCTCCACTCTCTCAATCTTGCTAGGTTTTCTCGACATTCAGTTACGTGTTGATGGGAATCCAATTAGTTCACCAACACTTAGCAAGGTCTTGGTGATTGATGAAACATAAAGCACATTGTCTAGATCCATTTTCAGAAGGTTCTAGATATAAAGGAATGGTTCCAGCACCATCTATTCTACACTCTTGATCACTTGCAGTAAAAGAAAAACTTTTTAGCACCGGTACAGGCGCCTGAATGATGTAATCGGAAAAACCTACTTTAATTGATAATCTGCAAAAGAATTGACAGTAAAGAAAATGGAAAGCAAAGGAAAGCGCAGAGGTCACAAACCTGAAGCGATGATCGAAGGCGGCCACTGCACCACCGCTTTCACACTGCAGCTGCAAAGACCATCGATCGCACAAGGAGGAGGGGGGCAAAGAAGGAGAAGGAGAAGGAGAGAGGAGCGAGCGCCGTTCGATGCTGGAGAACTCGACGGTGGATATGATAGCACGGTCACGTCCTAGAGAATTTGGAGGTGAAATGCCTGGTCTTGGAAAGTGACCACAAACGGTCGAAAACTTTGGAGTCTGCCTATTACCCAAGACTCTATTTGCATAATAATAATAATACTCTTTATTTTTATGTAGAGTTACGCCACTAGTGGGTTATACATAACATATATAGCTTGACAACGTCATTGGGCAATGCCAAGTGAAGAGCAAGCTCCTAAGATGTCACTACACAACGGCTGGGAATCGAGCATGTGCCTTGTCGGTCGCAGTCAACCACTCTACCCAAGCACCACGTTGCGATGGAATAATAATATTACTCATCTAAGATAATGTTACTATATTATTTAGTTGAATGTGCAAGTTTTTGGCAGTGCTTACTGCTCCAGAAACCTGTTTATAACAAGGTATACATGCTTGTTTAAAAAACCATTAGACATTTTATGATGCCAGTTTTTGAGAAAACTTGTTAGTTCCATTCCTATGGTTTGCAGATTTTCTGGAGCACTGGTTTTTGGCCTTGCCTTTGCTAGGACCTAGCTCTATATGCACATGGTCAAGTTAGTTATAGTCAAAGTTAGAGACCACTTAGATACCACATGGGGACTCGAGAGGGAAGGTCACTCTCACAGGCAGCCAGGGAAAAGACCTTTGGTAAAGGGTGGTAGCCCAAAACGGATCACCATCTTAAGGATCTGAAATCTTTCACATGGTATCAGAGCTTGTGTTTCAAGTTATGAAGGAGGAAATCAGATCTATCAATGATTTGGTGAAGATATCAAGTCTAGAGCATGCTAGAGAGGATTCTACACCAAAATCGGATTTTTTGCTTTTGTAGATTGGATCTTTTGTAGATCAAAACACTAAATAGGTCAATATACTTGTTCAATTCCGATTTTTGAATTCACATACTGGATTTGGCCGATTTTTGGATAATTGGTTCAGCCTAAGTGGTGGCTTATAGATTGCATATCAAATTTTCAGCATTTGCATGTAGATTTGGAATAGTCAATTTTTTGTGATTTTGTCAAAACCCTAATTTTGATTGGATCTCTAGATAGTGAGGTTGCTGGACTTCATTTGAGTGTGTTTCAATTTTAGGAAGTGGCAAAAGTCATTAGATTGAGGATAGATCATAGGTTGATCAAGATTCCATGATTCTATGTGTTGATTTGCTTGGATAAGTGCTAGAAGAGAATTTGTGAGATAGTTTCAAATCTTGGTGATTTCTTTTGAAAGCATTTGTTGTTGTTCAAAGGAGTGCTTTGTGCATTGAAGCAGGTTAAAAGAGAAGATCAGGTCATTGCTACATGGCAACCTCAATTGGAGTCATGTTGGAAGCCAATGATAGGCTTACCTCAAGTAACTATTCATTGTGGAAAGTGAGGATGGAGTCACTTCTTGAGATGAATGATGTTTTGGATATTGTTGTAGGTTTGGAGGAGAGACTAGCAACACAACAAGATCAAATGAGGCATGACAAGAGGGCCAAGAAGGCTCTACACATGATAAAGATGAATGTTACCAATGAACTTCTCAAGGAAGTTGGTAAGTGCACATCATTTTTGGAAGCTTGGAATTCATTGAAGAATTTTTATAAATCCAAGTCTACTTCTAGAGTGTTGACTCTAAGAAGGAAAATCTTTTCTTGTTTGCAAAAGAATGAAGGGAGTCCAAGTACTTTTGTTTTGAGAATGAAAGCATTGAATGATGAGTTAGCTTGCATAGATGAAGCATTAAGGAAGGAGAGCTTATTCAAGTGATTCTCAATGGCTTGTTGAATGCTCATGCTAATATTGTTCAAAGTATTTCCATTCAAAAGACTTTGCCAAGTTTGATGGATCTTCAAGAGATCTTGATCAATGAGGAATATAGGCTTCAAGCAAGAGGTGGATCTACATCGACACTTCAAGAGGATGCTATGTTCTCAAAGGGCAAAACCAAAAGTAAGTGGTCTAAAGGACAAGACCAAGTGGATGCTTCTTCAAGTGGCAAAAACAAGGATAGATCAGAGCTCAAGTGCTTCTATTGTGGCATCAAAGAACACTTTGCAAGTGAGTGCTACAAGAAGAAGAGAGATCAAGGAGACAAGCAAGGTAATCTTACTCTTGATGAGGATGGTTTGGATGTTCAAGATGCAAATGATGATGCTTTTGTGATGTCTTCACAAGAGGGTGATCTACACGACCAATGATGGTGAGTGTGCAATCAAAGGGATTGGCAGAATTCCTATTTCTCTCTCTACAAATAGGAATGTTCATTTGGAGGATGTCTTGTTATTCCATCTATTACCAAGAATTTGCTTAGTGTGAGCCAAATGCTAAGTAAAGTCCTCAAGGTGGAGTTTGATGGAGATACTTGTGATCAAAAAGAAGGATGTCTTGATTGGAAAAGGTAAAAGACAAGGGAAGTTGTTCAAACTAGATGCTTGTGTTATTGCTAACCAAGTTGGATGTGTTGCAAGGGAGAAAATTTCTATTCAAGAGGTTTGGCACAAAAGGATGGGACACCTCAACTTCAAGTCATTGGAGGTAATGGCAAGTAAGAAGGTTGTGATTGGTCTTCCAAGTTCCTTAAGTAATGTCAAGCATGTTTGTGAGTCTTGTGCTTTGTCTAAGTCACATAGACTACCTTATACTATATCTACTTCTAGATCTACAAAGCCTTTCAACTTGTACATTTGGATATTCATGGATTTACTACAATTAGCAATAGTGGAGCTAAGATGTATGTAACATTCATTGATGATTTTAGTAGATTTTGTTGGGTTTATCTACTAAAGAGCAAGGATGAAGTGTATGATGTCTTTGTCAAGTTCAAGAATGCAAGGGAGAACCAATTTTCCACAAAGATCAAGTGCATGAGAGGTGACAATGGTGGTGAGTACATATCTAACAAGTTCAAGGCCTTTTGTGAGGAGCATGGGATCAAGAGAGAGTATACAACATCAAGGACCCCACAACAAAATGGAGTAGCTGAAAGAAATAATAGGACTCTATGTAAAAGTGCTAAAGCTATGAGGTTAAGTTTTTGGATGAGAGGAAGATGGAGTGGGTGTGATAGGGGCTGTTGTAATCTCGAAAGTGATGAACGTGGATATATGGAAGTGGCTGGATGGATCAAAATTTCTTTGCTCATTACTGTCTTTTGAAAGCACTTTTCTCAATAGAGATTTTTCATTTGACATTTCTTGCAGCTGTTTGAATTCGTCACGGAGTTCGAGAGCCCTTCAAGCAGTTGCAAATGTATAGAGGCATGTGTGGCCTCTATTTTTTCTTTTTGGAATCTAAGACATGGCTCATAATCATTGTTGAGAAACTCTAACATCCTTGATGTTGTTGCTTCAAGCGCTAAACTATATCAGTGGTATGCTGCAGATGTCGTAGATTTGTGTGCTTCACGAAGTACTATAGTTGATAAATGAGAGCAAGTTCAAATTGATCCATCGGGGGGGAATGAGGACTTGAGACAAGGATGGAGGAGTGAGATGAAGCTTCAAGATGTATTATATGGTGGAACATGAGGGAATGAATGGATAAAAAAAAAGGAATGAGATGAGTCTTGTGTGATCTTCCATATTTGTCCACTATAACCAATGCTATGTGTACAATTCTCCATGGAATCATCATTGATCGCCTTTGAGAATAGTTTTGTCATTGAGGTTGTGCACTCAGAACTTCAATCTTTGATTGATGTGAGATTTTACGTATGCCTATGGGATTTCACACGTTGATAACTTGTACTTCTTGTGGCCTCCGTAGATGATTGAATGGATGATGTACAACAATAGTAGTACGGGCTTGAAACACGATTATGATTATTGCTCAAAAAAGCATCGTTGTTGGCATTGGTAGGAAAACTTGTCATCTGCGTCAGTTTGCACATAGCTTTTGCCTCTGATATGACTTGAGAGCCCTTCACTGGTACAAGCTGCCACTTTATTGATGATGTGATGGCCAGGGTGAGACAATTGGAAAAGTGTGGATATTGTATCGCTTAAGTAAAACCAACTGCTAATTGATGATGGCAGTGGTGGTGTTGTTGCAAATATTCCATCTTGTTGGAAAGATGGATCTATTGCTCGATCATGGTTGCAGTCTGATAAGATGCTCCTTTTGTTGCCAAACTGAGCATTTGTTATTGAATTCTCTTGACTGCTCTTTGTGTCCCTATTGAAAGTTATTGAAATCATTGGTAAAGATGTAGAGATATATCCCAATGACAATTTGTGTGATATTGCAACTGTAGAAGTAGAAAAAATTGCCAATGAAATAGCACCTATAGTGCGGCTGCAATAGAAAACTAGATTTTGGCCTTTTTAGCCACTAGAACTTGAATTAAATCATATGTACAACCTATATGATTAGGGTACATGACAAGTACACTAATTTCACACATGAGAATAGGCTCCGCACATGTGTAATCATCCTATATACATGGATTTGGCCTTGACCAAGCATATTTTTTGCATTTTTCACAATATCTTCTTCTCCCGTCATATTCAAATCATTTGGAGCTTGGATGAGTGGTTCATGTTCTTCCAAAACCTCAAAATTGGGTGGTGGTTCATCGTGTACATCCAATGTTACAATATCTTATCCTTCAAACACACGTCGTTTTCTTGCATTGAGTTGGATCACATATGACCATCTTGGGTCAATTCGATTTGGATGAAATATAATCTACCAAAGAATTAAAAAAAATTAGGCTAGTATCATAAGATTGATACATAAGTAAGACATTGAGAATATTAATGACATTGGGATTGTAGAGTCTCACCTTTTCACGTCGTGACAATACTTTGAGTGTCATGAGAGTCCATTGATATATATTTTATTGAGTCAATTTGACAAAACTTTGAGTTATCATTTTTAATCATGGCGTTGCTTCCATGATAGATGACCTTAAACCATTTTACGTCAAGTATTTGTTGTTAGTCTCGTAATTGACTTCATAAATATGTTGCAATGTGCCAACATAGTCACCCAAAATGACATTCACATCCCTCGCATTAGAACAACTCTCTTGTTGAAAGTTGGCTTTTATACCACAATCGTATGTATGTCGCTTGTTGTCAACTCTCTCAACACGATAATGATGTCCATATGCCCACAATAATGATGTCCATATGCCCACATGGCAGTGTATGATTTATACTTAAACAATTTTTTTTTTGGGTAAATTAAAATACTATCTATATATTGAGTAGTACAAAAATAAAACTTCATAAAGACAATAGTACACTAACCTTCCATTCACATAAAGACAATAGTACACTAACCTTCCATCCACATCCACGAACAAAATCCCATTCTAATTCGGTCACTTCTTCTCCGTTTTCAGATGCTTTTAGCATCGTATTAAAAACCCATTCACGCATGCATTTTGAAGGTAAAGGCTCCAAAGATTCGTCGTTTTCCAATGCTCTCCTCCTCCTTCAATTGATATTTCTTCTTCATTTCAATGTTATATTTCTTTCCTTTTTGGCTTTTTCATACCTTGAAATCCACTTTTCCATTTGTCCACAGTTATATAACATGAACAATCCTATTGGCTGATATTCACATTTATCCTATCCATTCATCTTGGACCCAACTTGATCCAAGGGTCCATAAAATTCACAAGATTCATGTGAGTCCCAATTTGGACCCAATTCTAAAAAGTAATCTCTAAGTTTAAAAATGACTTTGGGCCTCTAGTTTTATTTTGATTCCAAGGCCCAAGTCAATTTTATTTTATTTATACTTAAGCTTGCGTGCTCATTGGGCCATGGGCTTACGCGCGTAGGATGCCATGCCCTCACAACACATTTTATTGGACAATTTTATTTATTTACACTTTGTTGGGAATACCCCCAACAATCTCTTGATTATTTCCCGTAATAATCAAGTCATCAACATAAAGAGCAATCAAAGCAACCATACCATCAAAACATAAGACATACAGATTCGGATTAGAATGTGTTCTCACTGTGAAAAAAGTGGATCTTGAATGGATTCAAACTGCCAAAATACTTGGCTAAGATCTTTGCACAACAAGCTACAAAAGCTAAAAATGGCAAAGCATCCTAATGCTACCTTTGATACACATGAACTTGACAAAGCATTCAAGAGACAAAAGAAACTAGTAAAAGGTACTGATGGCAGCCAAAAACAATAGCATACCAGCCCTACAACAGCAGCCTACCACTTTTGAAAACCTCTTAAGATCATACAAAAAAGCTTGAAGACAATACACAAAGCAATGCTCTCAATGGAGGAAGAAACTGTGACAATGATCTATTGATCTCTCTCAACAATATAATAAGTTTCTCCAACTTGTTCTCCACCAATTTCAGCCTAATATAGGTGAGAGAGATGACTCTCTCTCCTCTCTCTAGAACTTAGGACCCAATTTTAGGACACCAGTAGCCTAAAATAGCCAATTTTGGCCTATATGTCCAAAAAACATGATTTTGGTTTCATTTCGAAGGTCCTGAAGTTTGGGACTTCTTTAATATGAAATATATATTAAAATAGAAGTATCTAGGCCTCTTTTACATGTGTGAAAGGTTAGATCCAAAACTATGTACAAAAATTGCCAATTCAGGCCTCAAACTAGCTAGGAAATGTTGACAATTTTCACACTCCCTCTTCAACATTGGATGCTAGTTTTAACATAGATCTTGAACACATTCCAAGATTAGATCTATGCTTATAATACAAGTCCTTTCTTAATGGTTTGGTGAAGATATCAACCACACACTCCACTGAAGAGACATGTTGAAGCTCCACCTCTTTGGCAATGACTTGATCCCTCACAAAGTGATGAGCAATCTCAATGTGCTTGCTTCTAGCATGGAAAACTGGATTGGTTGCCAAGCTTTGGGCTGAAAGGTTGTCCGCTGACTTTTGTTGGCTTGGTACAAGGCTTCCATGTTCATGTGACATAGCCTCTTGTGCCACAGAATATCTGTCAATTCTTGAGTTTGATTTGCTTGTTCAACTCGAGTTCAAATGTTCAAGTGATACAAATTTCCTTCTCTGTTGCCTTGTAATTTTGTGTGCTGTTTCATCGTGGCTTTCAACTTTTGAGCCAACGTTTGACAAGCCACCACTAGAATGGGAGTTCCTTCAAGAATAGCTGGTGGTGCGAAGCCGTTGAAGTCCACCAATTTGAACTCTTCCTTCATAGTGAAACGTGCGGCTTGTGCATCTGCTATGGCCTCATCCCTTTTTGCTTTGATATTATCAATGGTATTCTGCATGTTGGATACCTTCAGTTGGGGCATTTGTTGTTGTTGTTGATTATAAGTGGTGAGATTTTGGATTTGCAGCTGTTGTTGCTTGGTTTCCACTTTCAGCCTTGTTTTTTCTTTCTAAAGGCTCGCCATAGCACCGTCGTAAAATTGTCGCATGGTATATTGTCTCCCTAGGGTGCCGAATAGATTGTATTGGAGCTCATTAACCAACCATACCACTTTTTGTGCTGCAAGGGATAACTGCTCCCAAGGGCCAATGTCAGGGAGGGTGCGTGTATAGTTAGGGTATGGCATTGGGTTAAAGGGTAGAAAATCATGAACATGGCTAGATGGAGATGAATGAAAGGCAGGTGGAGGTGATTGAGGGATAATAGGTGAAAGAGGTGAGGATATACAGCGTGGCGAAGATTTGTGGAGTGGGTTAGTGGTGACGATGAGTGATGGAATTCCTGTTAGTAATTGTAAGGCGAAATTCGCTACATTGACTGTAGAGTCAAGTAGGGTGGATATTTGTACATGTGAGGGCTTTTGTGAAAGTGTGGAATCGATGTCCATGTTGAGAGTGAGTGACAATGTGGAGGTAGTAGTAAATGGTGGAGGTGCTAGTGGAAGTGTGAGAGCAAGTGAGGGAATTGGGGTTGTGGAAGGTGCTGGTGTGGACAGTGTAGGAAAGGTTCTATGAAACTGTTAGAAAGGTTATGCGAATTCTTTCTTAGAGAACGCGATTAGAGGTTGAATAAATCATAGCAATATCAGTGTTTTTAATCAGGTCTGAATCTGATCTATGTACTAATAGAGCAGTTCTATTATGATTAAATTATGCGTGTGAAATATGGGTGTAGAAATTGAAAATATATGCATGAATGTGATAGACAATTAGATAATCAAATAAACGACTAAAACTTTGATCAAAAAATGAATTTTTATAATTTTGAGTCTGAATCAATATACATTTTTCTTGCTGCCTTGTGGTATTTCTTTTACAAAGAGTACATAAGTGCATAAGTGCATAAGTAAATAAGTCATTATGAGTCTAAGTCTGAGCTTGAATACGAGAGTATGTTATTAGTATAAGTGCACATGTATTTATATTGTTACAAGATAAGTCCTTTGGTCTTTTTCCTTTTGTAACAAAATCCAAACATTTTGATGGTTGATATTCAACAACGTTTTGGTTTCTTAGAGTGAAATAAATTCTGTTTGTGAATATTTCGTGATAGTCTGTCTCTTTGTTTCAGCTTCGTGTTTTGCGAAATGTTCGCGACCCTTGTCTCTTCTCGACATTTTCGTCATTCGCGAATCGATCGCAACAAATGACAATTCTTGAGCTTGAAGAAAACTAAAATATTTCGCGAACTGTTCGAGATAGTTTTGTGACAAGTGAGCTTGAAGAACAGTCCAGAAGATTTTGCAAATTGTTCGCAACAATTTTGCAACATCTGAGGCTTGAAGAAGAAATAGAAAAAATTTTGCGACAATATTTCGTTCGCGAATCTTTCAAGCTTCAACAAGAAAGCCACGAGCTTTCACAAGACACTATTTCGTGAATCTTTTTGAGTTAGTCACGAATAGAAAAAGTTTCGAGTTTGCATTCATTTTTTTCTCATCCTTTGTTAAGTAAACTGCAAGCTTTGTTGGTAGAATCAAGATCTGTCTGATCAGTTGTTTTACAGCTCCCTCTCAAACTGACAATTGGATTAACCCCAATCTTCTTCGCTGCTTCTCGAACAAGGCTTTACTTAGTGGCTTTGTAAAGATATCAGCTGTCATTTCCTTTGTAGGTATGAAGACTATCTTCAATATCTTCTTCTCGACTAAGTCCTAAATAACATGATACTTGATAGCTATGTACTTCGTTTTCGAGTGAAATACAAGATCTTTCATAAGGTAGATTGCTGAAGTGTATCCATTAACAAGACATAAGGTTTAAAAATAGATTTATCAAATCCTTCTAACATCTGTTTGATCCAAATTAGCTCATTTGCCATCTTAGCTGCTGCTACATATTTGGCCTCACAGGAAGATTGAGCTATTGCTGTTTGCTTCTTGCTTATCTAGAGTATGGTTGCGCCAGATGCCAGTGTACATCCTCCTGAAATGCTTTTGCTATCATTCTTCATGGATGCCCAGCTTGCGTCATTGTAAGATTTGATGTGAAATCCAACTTCCTTCGAATAACATAGTCCATAGTCTTTCGTCTCTTGGAGATATTGCACTACTCTCTTTGCTAACTTCCAATGTAACGATCCTGAGTTCTGATTAAATGGGGTTTGGCATTTTGTGAGTAAATCATCTGCGAGTTTTGCGAGTTTAATATTTTTCAATTACGTCAAATTGATAGCACATGGCATGGTAAATTGTTTTTAGGTTTTTGAAATTTATTTTACTTCGCTTTTGGGGGTGAAATCTATTTGCATACTGCATTATCATTTTGTTTATTTTCTTACTAGCTAAAAGATATGTTTGCAAATCATGTTGTCTACAAATTGTACATAGTATGCTATATTATTGAGAAGAAAACTTAATCACTTTAGTTTTACATTTATCAAGCTAAAACATTTTTGTCTACTGCCAAGGATTGATGTACAACCATACACTAAAACACATGATGGTATGTGGCCAAGCCTATGATAGGTATCATAAAATCAATGTTGGTAAAAACAAAAACATTGTTATTGTATGTTCTAGATGGATGCTACAACTTAACTATTAAGCTTATGTTGAGATGATGAAATAGTAAAATATTTTTATTTTATTTTATTTTATCAAATTTGATTAAAGCAATCTATTCTACATGAAAAATGGAGCATTTTTGCTTTTTGGATCATCTCAATCCGAGCAATATTAAGAAAGTTATCTCCCTTCAAAGTTTTTTAGGCTAATTTTTTTTCTTCTTGGAGCTTGAAAGGGGTAGCACGCCAGCGTGCTACCAATTTAAGCTTTTAGTCTTTAACTCAAATTGATAGCACGCTGGCGTGCTACCCCTTTTAAGTTCCAAAGGAAAAATGTTTTCTAGTCTAAAAAACTTTGAATTGTCATAACTTTCTTACTATTGATATGGAGATGGTCCAAAAAGCAAAAGTGCTCCATTTTTTTATGTAGAATCCATTGGTATAATCAAAGCTAGTTTTTATCTAGTATTAAATGAGTATATATAAAGCCTATATATCTGATAGCATACCATGTGCCATGAGATTTTAGAAATCATTTGTAAATAAAACTCGCAAAACTCACAAAGTATTTACTCGCAGATTGTCAAAACCTTGATTAAATTGGCTCAGCCTGTATACTATGAATGCTATATCAGGTTTGGTGTTGTCTACAAGATATAATAATGATCCAATCAGCCTGCGATAGGGTGTCTTGGCCATTCGCTTCTCTTCTTAGAGAGTCTACGGACAATCTGCCTTGCTCAGTGTTGTTCCAGGTATCATGGGAGTATGCACGCCTTTGCATTTGAGCATGTTGAAATCTTATTGTCAGAGTATACTTTTGTTGGTGAAGATATAACTTACTGTGCAAAAAGTGGATCTTGAATGGATCCAACCTCCCAAAAATACTTGGCTAAAATCTTTGCACAACAAGCTACAAAAGCTAGAAATGGCAAAGCATCCTAATGCTACCTTTGATACACATGAACTTGACAAAGCATTAAAGAGACAAAAGAAACTAATAAAAGGTACTGATGGCAGCCAAAAACAACAGCATACCAGCCCTACAACAGCAGCCTACCACTTTTGGAAACCTCTTAAGATCATACACAAAAGCTTGAAGACAATACACAAAGCAATGCTCTCAATGGAGGAAGAAACTGTGACAATGATCTATTGATCTCTCTCAACAATACAATAAGTTTCTCCAACCAGTTCTCCACAAATTTCAGCCTAATATAGGTGAGAGAGATGACTCTCTCTCCTCTCTCTAGAACCTAGGACCCAAATTTAGGACACTAGTAGCCTAAAATAGCCAATTTTGGCCTATATGTCCAAATAACATGATTTTGGTGTCATTTCGAAGGTCCTGAAGTTTGAGATTTCTTCAACATGAAATATATACTAAAATAAAAGTATCTAGGCCTCTTTGACACATGTGAAATGTTAGATCCAAAACTATGTACAAAAATTGCCAATTTAGGCCTCAAACTAGCTAGGAAATGTTGACAATTTTCACACTTACCACCTTCAAAGTCTCTTTCGGATCGATCTGCAAACCTAGATAGATTCTTGCTTCTCCTAGGTCAGTGATCTCAAATATTTCAGAAATGTTTTTTTTTACATGTCAAACTAACTTGCCTTTTTTTTTTTTAAGAAAATTAGTGTATCGTCAACATAATCTACTAGAATAATAATTTCATCCTTGACATGTTTGATATAGACATTCGATTCAATGAATAAAGGCCTGAAGCCTAAATAACGTAGTGCTTCATCCTTTTTTCTTACCATTGTCTTGTTGCCTATTTCAGACCATAAATACTTTTATTCATGTGACATCCGTATTCTGGATATTCCTAGCTTACAAAGCCAAGTGGTTGATCTATGAATAAGTCCTCCTCTAAATCTGCATGCAAGAAAATAGTTTTCTCATCCACTATATGGATCATGAGCTACTGCATAAGCGAATAACAAGCGAATTGATATGTGTTTGACTACTAGTGATAATGTATCAGTGTAGTCAATCCCATATTTCTGTGAAAAACCTTTCGCCACCAACCTTGCTTTGTATATGATGTTTTCTCCATCAGGACCTGTTTTGATCTTGTAGCCACTTGCATTTGACTGGTTTCCTTCCATCAGGTATAGGTGCAAGTGTCCATACATTGTTCTTATACATGGATGACAATTCGTCCTCCATTGTTTGAATCCAACGATCTTTATTTGGTCCGCCAATATTTTCTTCGAAGGTTCGTTAGTGAAGCCACAAAATTCATCATGACCATACCTTGTTAGTGGTTTGCGCTACCTTTTAGATCTTCTCACAGTCTGTATAGGTCTCGAATTCAAAGAAGCATCTTTGGGTTTGACCTGTTCTGCTTGAATTCGATATGGTATTTCGAGTCTTTCAGGTTCTCGAAATTGAACTCCCTCTGAATCACTATTGTGTCCGGATGGTAATTCTTCTTTATCATCTGCTTGTTTTACTTCTATAGATGGTAACTCATAATAATTCTTGAGAATTTCATAGCCGACTAAGTCATTGTCTGTTACGTACTTTGACTCATCAAATTTTACATCTCATACAACTTTTACTTTTCCACTTTCGGGTATGTAAACTCGATAATATGAAGAATGCAACTCGAATCCTACCAAAAAACGTTGTTCTGTCTTTTCATCAAGTTTCTTCCTCAATTTGTCTGCTATGTGCATATAAACTGCACATCCAAATGTCCGAACATGAGCCAGATTTGGCTTCGACTTCCACCATACTTCATGAGGAGTTTTATCCAACATTCTTGATTTCAGAATTCAATTTTGAAGATAGTTTAACGTAGCTACTGCTTGCGCCCATAACTCCTTTGGTACTTTTACATGAGCCATCATACACCTTCCAGCTTCCATAAGTGTACGATTTTTTCGTTCAACTATTCCATTGTGCTGAGGTGTGTATGATGCTGTTTTTGTATGCATAATACCTTGATCAGTACAGAAAGCTTTGAATTCGTTGGAAATGTACTCACCTCCACGACCTGTGTGAATTTGCTTCAAGTTGTTGCCTGCTTCTCAGCCCAATTCGTATACTCAACAAATTTCTCGAAAGCTTCTGATTTTGTACGAATAAAGTATACTACAACGAACTTGCTAAAGTCATCGATAAACGTAATGAAGTATTTTGCATCACCCAATGACAACACTTCAAATGGTCCACAAATATCTGAATGCACAATTTTTAGTACCTTGATTGCTTTATAAACATCTTTACTAAAAGGTATCCGAGACATTTTTCCTTTAAGACATGATTCGTAGGTAGTTCGAATATCTCAAATTTTGATTTCAACTCTTTCAATTCTCTGAATTTTGTTGGCTTGGTACAGAGCTTCCATGTTCATGTGACATAGCCTCTTGTGCCACATAATATCTGTTGATTCTTGAGTTTGATTAGCTTGTTCAACTCTAGTTCGGATGCTCAAGTGATACAAATTACCATTTCTATTGCCTTTGGCAACCAGATTATCAAAATCTTTATCAAACAATCTACAAGAGTTTCTTGTGAAGGTTACTGACATTCCTGTGTCAACTATCTTAGCTACGGATAGAAGATCATTATCAAGAGTAGGAACATAGAGGACTTACTTTAGTTTCTTTTCACCCTGATTCGTGTCTAGCCGTAGTACACCAGTTCCATCAACTACAAAAATCGTCTCCAAGTATAATAAATGTTGAATAATTCATCTTCTTATACTCAGACAATATTTGTTTTGAGAAAACAAAATGTGAGGTGGCTCTCGAATCAAGAACTACTTCTCGAATTTGTGAATTTGATGAACAACATAAATCTTCAGAAATATATACTACTGAGTTTCTTGTTGTTCTCTCTTGTGTTGCTCTGGAACATTCTGGTTTGTCTTTGATGAAATTAGAATCTGAAGGTTTGTTTCGATTCTGCTCCTTTTTGTTTCTGGGATTCTGATAACACTCTATTGCTGCATTGACCCTCTTTATGACAATGAATGCATTTAATCTTTGGATTTAACCAATATTTGTCTACTCTATGACCTAATTTTCTGCATCTGTTGCAGATCTTCTTTTCACCAGAATTTTTCTATTGCTTTCTAGATTGTCGATCATTTGTCTTTGATTCTTCTGAATGATTTCCGTTCTTCTTAAATGACTCCCTCTTAGACTTAGACTTCTTTGAAGATTTATTCTTCTGAGTGAAAAGACCTTTTTCGGAATCACCATTGTCATCATAATGTTCGCGTGCTTCTACTTCCTTTTTGACTCCATCTATCGCTTTTTGAAGTGTCATGGTCGAATCTTTCGCAAGTAAAGTTTGAGTTGTGTGGAATGACCTGGGTAGGGTGCAAAGATAATAGCTAAGCTGTTTTTCCTTTGAGATCGCATTTTTGGTACCGGAAAACAAAGGCTTTATCTTTCACACGAATGTGGTCAGGTCTTTGCCATCCCATTGTAGGTAAGTTGTGAAAGATTCAACTAGTTTAATCACATTCTGCAATATTTTCATATTTGGCATATTTAGACCAAAACTTATTTTAGACTTAGAAGTTGACTTTTCAAAGTTCATTAGTCTAAATTTCATTTGAATAAACACTTTTTGAAAGTGTGGGAAAGATAGAATGCGAGTTTGAGTAGATTCAATTTGAATAAGTTGGGTACATTGAATCTAGACCCAAAATTGGTAGGGTTAGCATTTTGGTGAGAAAGCCAAGTGGCCAAATAGGGTTTGGACCTGTTATAAAAGGATGTAACTCGTGGAGAGAGTCATATTCTCTCTTCTCTATCTCATTTCATGCTTATACATGGTTCTCTTGGGTTCTACTATCCATTGGTGCACTATCTTGGTGATTGCTTGCAATTCTATGTGTAGAATGATCTATATTTGCTATTTTTGGATCCACACGTGTGAAATACAGTAGCTTGCTGGTTTTGTACGGACAGCAATAGTACATAATCATTTCATTCAAGTTTAATCAAGCTCTATTAGTGTTTGCATCTCAAATTGTGTGTAGATTCTGATTTTTCTACATTGGTGAGATTCGTAGTGTATTTCCCTTTCTAACCAAAGATCATTCAAGTAGATTGGATCTTAAGGATATGAAATCTTTCACATGGTATCAGAGCTTGTGTTTCAGGTTATGAAGAAGGAAATCAGATCTATCAATGATTTGGTGAAGATATCAAGTCTAGAGCATGCTAGAGAGGATTCTACACCAAAATCGGATTTTTTGCTTTTGTAGATTGGATCTTTTGTAGATCGAAACACTGAATAGGTCAATATACTTGTTCAATTCTGATTTTTGAATTCACATATTGGATTTGGCCAATTTTTGGATCATTGGTTCAGCCTAAGTGGTGGCTTATAGATTGCATATCAAATTTTCAGCATTTGCACGTAGATTTGGAATAGTCAATTTTTTGTGATTTTGTCAAAACTCTAATTTTGATTGGATCTCTAGATAGTGAGGTTGTTGGACTTCATTTTAGTGTGTTTCAATCTTAGGAAGTGGAAAAAGTCATTAGATTGAGGATAGATCATAGGTTGATCAAGATTCCATCGAAGGAGTCGAAATCAAAAGTAGAGATATTCGAACTACCTGCGAATCCTGTCTTAAAGGCAAAATGACGATAACACCTTTCAATAAGGATGTTTATAAAGCAACTAAGGTACTAGAAATTGTGCATTCAGATATTTGTGGACCATTCGGAGTATTGTCTTTAGGTGATGCAAAATACTTCATTACGTTTATTGATGACTTCAGCAAGTTTGTTGTGGTATACTTTATTCGTACAAAATCTGAAGCTTTTGAGAAATTCGTTGAGTATACGAATTGGGCTGAGAAGCAGAGGCAATAAGTTGAAGCAAATTCGTACAAATCATGGAGGTGAGTACATTTTCAACGAATTCAAAGCTTATTGTATTGATCAAGGTATTATGCATACAAAGACTGCATCTTACACACCTCAGCACAATGGAATAGCTGAACGAAGAAATCGTACACTGATTCTATGTGCTGATTTGCTTGGATAAGTGTTAGAAGAGAATTTGTGAGATAGTTTCAAATCTTGGTGATTTCTTTTGAAAGCATTTGTTGTTGTTCAAAGGAGTGCTTTGTGCATTGAAGCAGGTTGAAAGAGAAGATCAGGTCATTGCTATATGGCAACCTCAATCGGAGTCATGTTGGAAGCCAATGATAGGCTTACCTCAAGTAACTATTCATTGTGGAAAGTGAGGATGGAGTCACTTCTTGAGATGAATGATGTTTTGGATATTGTTTTAGGCTTGGAGGAGAGACCAACAACACAACAAGATCAATTGAGGTATGACAAGAGGGCCAAGAAGGCTCTACACATGATAAAGATGAATGCTACCAATGAGCTTCTCAAGGAAGTTGGTAAGTGCACATCATTTTTGGAAGCTTGGAATTCATTGAAGAAGCTTTAGGAATCCAAGTCTACTTCTAGAGTGTTGACTCTAAGAAGGCAAATCTTTTCTTGTTTGCAAAAGAATGAAAAAAGTCCAAGTACTTTTGTTTTGAGAATGAAAGCAGTGAATGATGAGTTAGCTTGCATAGATGAAAGCATTAAGGAAGGAGAGCTTAAGGAACACCTCAACTTCAAGTCATTGGAGGTATTGGCAAGGAAGAAGGTTGTGATTGGTCTTCCAAGTTCCTTAAGTAATGACAAGCATGTTTGTGAGTCTTGTGCTTTGTCTAAGTCACATAGACTAACTACCTTATACTAGATCTATTTCTAGATCTACAAAGCCTTTTCAACTTGTACATTCGGATATTCATGGATTTACTACAATTAGCAATAGTGGAGCTAAGATGTATGTAACATTCATTGATGATTTTAGTAGATTTTGTTGGATCTATCTACTAAAGAGCAAGGATGAAGTGTATGATGTCTTTGTCAAGTTCAAGAACGCAAGGGAGAACCAATTTTCCACAAAGATCAAGTGCTTGAGAGGTGACAATGGTGATGAGTACATATCTAACAAGTTCAAGGCCTTTTGTGATGAGCATGGGATCAAGAGGGAGTATACAACATCAAGGACCCCACAACTAAATGGAGTGGCTGAAAGGAAGAATAGAACTTTATGTGAAAGTGCTAAAGCTATGAGGTTAAGTGCTAATCTTGACAAACCATTTTGGGATCAAGCTTTGTTGTGTGCCAATTTCTTGTGCAATAGGTGGCCGAGTGCTATTTTGGATGGAAGGACACCTTTTGAGATGCTATTCAGAAGGAGGCAAAGTGTCAACTTTCTAAGAACCTTTGGATGCACATGCTATGTCAACATTACTCTTGATGATAGGACCAAGGAGGATCCATCTTCAAGAAGAGGTATTTTTGTTGGATATACTGAGGTGAGTAAAGCCTACAAGGTTTACATTCCTTCTACTAACAAAGTGATTGTTGGTAGAGATGTCATTTTTTATGAGGGGAACATTCCAAAGGTGTCTTCAGGCATGATTGATGGTAAAGTGGATGGATCTAACATTCTTGATGTTCATGAGAAGGATCCTACTTTGGATGGTGGTGATGATGGACCTTCATCAAGTCAAAAGCCAAGGAGAACATCAAGAGAAAGACAAGTACTTTCAAGGCTCACATATGATCAAAAGGGTAAGCAAGTAGTTTTTGGAGATTATGTTGCTTTTCTAACCTCTTTGGATGAGCCTACAAGTGTAGATCAAGCAAGGAAAGAAGAGGAGTGGATCCAAGCAATGGATCTCGAGTATCAAGCTCTTATGAAGAATGGAACATGGAGATTGGTGGAGTTGCCTAAGGACAAGAAAGCTATTAGATGCAAATGGATCTTCAAGGTGAAGAAAAACCAAGATGGATCTATCAACAAGTACAAGGCAAGGCTAGTGGCAAAAGGATATGCTCAACAACAAGGAATTGGCTATGATGAGACCTTTGCACCCATGGCAAAGATGGTAAGCATTCGAGTCATCATTTTACTTGCTACACTTTATGGATGGGATCTATGGCAAATGGACATTTCAAATGCATTCTTGAATGGTGATCTTGAGGAGGAAGTATACATGGAGGAGCCCGAGAGCGACATTTCATCAACAAAGCCAAATCATGTGTGTCTTCTACAAAAGAGTTTGTATGGCCTTAAGCAAGCACGAAGGAGTTGGTATGCTAAGCTTAACACTTTTTTACTCTCTCAAGGCTTTGTTATGAGTGAGTATGATCATTCACTTTATTATAGGTTTGTTGGAAATGATGTTACCATCTTGCTAATCTATGTGGATGATATCATCTTGAGTGGTGGAGACAATCAAGATGTGGAGGATATCAAGAATGCTCTTAAGGAGGAGTTTGAGGTGCATGATCTTGGTAATTTGCATTACATTTTAGGAATAGAAGTCATTAGATCTTCTCAATCTACTTTCATTTGTCAAGACAAGTATGCTAATTCTATTCTAGAAAGATTTCATATGGTAGATGCAAAAGCTATTGATACATCTATGGAGTCTCATGTAAAGCTAACTATAAGAGGTAATGAAAGATCCTTCAAGGACATTACTCTCTATAGAAAGCTAGTTGGTTCACTCATCTATCTAACTATTACTAGACCTGATCTAAGCTATTGTGTTGGAAGATTGAGTCAAATCATGCAAGATCCTAGTGAGGAGCATTGGAAGCTAAGAAAGTGAGTTTTGAGGTACATCATTGGAACTCGAGATTTTGGCATATTGTATGAGGGATCATCACCTAATCTTTTTGGATTTTCAGATTCGAACTATGCTGGAGATGTAATGGATAGGAAATCCATTAGTGCTTATTGTATTTTCATAGGTGATGGAGCTATATCATGGATGTCAAAGAAACAAGCCACTATCTCATTGTCATCTAGTGAGGCCGAGTACAAAGATCTTATACATTGCACAAAGGAGATGGTATGGATCAAGAGGATGATCAAGGATCTTCACTTGCTAGATTTTTCAGAAAGTCCAATCATCTTCTGTGACAATCAATCAGCCCAAAGAATGGCATCCAATCCTATCTTTCATGCTAGGAGCAAGCCCATTTGAGATACAATATCATTTTGTGAGGGAGCGAGTCATTGCAAAGGAGGTGGAGCTTCAACATGTGTCTTCAAGGGAATGTGTAACTGATATCTTTACCAAAGCCTTGGGAAAAGACTTGTTCATGAAGCATAGGACTTCACTTGGAGTATTATCAAAGTCTATGCTAAAACTAGTTGAAGAGGGAGTGTGAAAGATTCAACTAGTTTCTTCACATTTTGCAATATTTTCATATTTGGCATATTGAGGCCAAAACTTGTTTTAGACTTAGAGGTTGACTTTTCAAAGTTCACTAGTCTAAATTTCATTTGAATAAACACTTTTTGAAAGTGTGGGAAAGATAGAATGCAAGTTTGAGTAGATTCAATTTGAATAAGTTGGGTACATTGAATCTAGACCCAAAATTAGTAGGGTTAGCATTTTGGTGGGAAAGCCAAGTGGCCAAATAGGGTTTGGATCTGCTATAAAAGGATGTAACTTGTGGAGAGAGTCATCTTCTCTCTTCTCTATCTCATTACATGCTTACACATTGTTCTCTTGGGTTCTACTATCCATTGGTGCACTATCTTGGTGATTGCTTGTAATTCTGTGTAGAATGATCTATATTTGCTATTTTTGTTGAAGTCGATAAAAGATCTAGCATTATGTCGTCATGCACTGAAGACACAATAATTGCTATAGCTTTGTCATTTTTCTCCATCTATTCATGAAGTTCCTTGCCAGGAGCAATTGGCTAGCGTCTTCTGATGGTTCTACCCATTGCCATAGACCTTCGCCCTTTAGTACGAGTGAAGTTTTTAACTTCCAGACTAAATAGTTCAAACCTTCTACATCCAAGATCGTACTGATCTTAGATTGAATGTTGCTGATCGAAGACATCTTCCAATCTTTTGATTTGGCTCTTGATGGATATAAGGCTATATGATCTCACTGTATATCACTATATTTGCTCTTACCACTGTAGGAAAGGTTATGCGAAACTGTTAGAAAGGTTCTGTGAATTCTTCCTTAGAGAATGCGATTAGAGGTTGAATAAATCATACCAATATCAACGTTTTTAATCATGCCTGAATCTTATCTATGTACTAATAGAGCAGTTCTATTATGATTAAATTATGCATGTGGAAATATGGGCAGAAATTGGAAATATATTCACGAATGTGATAGACAATTAGATAATCAGATAAATGACTGAAACTTTGATTAGAAAATAAATTTTTATAATTATGAGTTTGAATCAATATACATTTTTCTTGTTGCCTTGTGGTATCTCTTTTACAAAGAGTATGTAAGTGCGCAAGTGCATAAGTAAATAAGTCAGTCTAAGTCTAAGTCTGAGTTTGAATATGAGAGTATGTTATTACTATAAGTGCACATGTATTTAAATTGTTACAGGATAAGTCCTTTGGCCTTTTTCCTTCTGTCATAGAATCCAATGGTTTTGAAGGTTGATATTCAACAACGTTCTGGTTTCTCAGAGTCGAATAAATTTTGTTCATGAATATTTCGCAACAATCTGTCTCTTCGTTTCAGCTTTGTGTTTTGCAAATTGTTCACAACACTTGTCTCTTTGCGACATTTTCGTCATTCGCGAATTGTTCCTGATAGATGACAATTCTTGAGCTTGAAGGAAGCTAGAATATTTCACGAACTGTTCGAGATAGTTTTGCGACAGGTGAGCTTGAAGAACAGTCCAAAAGATTTTGCGAATTGTTCACGACAATTTCGCGACATCTGAGGCTTGAACAAAAAACAGAAAAAATTTTGCGACAAGATTCTGTTCGCGAATCTTTCGAGCTTCAACAAGAAAGCCACGAGCTTTCACAAGACACTGTTTCATGAATCTTTTTGAGTTGGTCACGAATAAAAAAAGTTTCGAGTTCATGTTCGTTTCTTTCTCATCCTTTTAAGTAGATTGCGAGCTTTGTTGGTAGAATCAAGATCTGTTTGGTCAGTTGTTCTACAGACAAAACCACACCCATAGGATCAGAACCATAAGTGTCTGTCTCAACTGAGCTGCCTGCTGCTGCTGCTACTGCTCGTCCGCGTTGTTGGGCCTGGTGGAGTAAGGCCTCATGTTGTACTAGGACTTCCTTTGGGACCTGAGAGGGTTTAAGGCTCCCTCCGAATTCAGCATCAGCCCCGATGTCACTGGATAAAATGTCGTGAGGAACGTCGGCTTCTGTGCTGATCGCCTTCCCTTTCTGCTTCTTAGTTGGTGGTGCTGGTGAAGCTGGTTCTGCTGTCAATTGGGAGCTAGCTCGCTTCTTAGAGCTCAAATAGATATCATAAAGCTCTTTGATGGCGGCAACCGCCTGAGACCCCAATTGTTTGGTGACCAACATGTGGAGGAAATATCCACACTTGGTAGTTGGTTTTCTGGCTTTCAAGGGCCCCACACAGCTTTTTTGTTACCTTCTCAGCCCACTTGTAATTTTGAGTGGGATCGTCCATGGTGATGGTCAAAGACTAGAAAGAAAAATGCAAAGAGATACTACCAAAAAGCTACAAGAAGCAACATCAACTCCACCTTTTGATGTAAGCACTAGCTCTGATACCACTATGAGGATCACCTCTGATATCTTGCTAAAAAGCACCAAAAGGCTAGATTATGGAGCCAAATCACCCACCCAACTAGAAGCTAAAAATCACCCACAATAACTTCACCTTTGACCCCTAATAAATGAATGCTAGGGAGGAGAAGATTATGGTAACAAACAACTAGAATCTTAAAGTGTGGGATGGATATAGGTGCTTGTTGCCTACAAGATGCTTGTGCATATGCCATGCAAACCTTAGCACATTGCTAAAATCCACTACAGTTACTATTGATAGCACTCACCGTGCATATAGTTGTCAAACACCATGCACTGCTCCACATATCATCATTGAGTGTTTGGGCCCTCTCAAAGTTTTAATTACATGATTGGCCAAATAACTAATAATCTTGAACACTGAAATAAATTTGGTAGTAAAAGAAGTTGAAGATCCAATTAATGCACCAATATAACTATGTTTGTAATTGGCAGACAATCATATGCTTTTGAGATCTCAAAATCTCTTATTTATGATGTTCTTACACAATTGTTGCAATAAGTAGTGGATTCTATCTACAAGAAATTTACGACTTTTTATAGTTCAAAATTTTCCCAAGCATTAAAAATCACAATTTTACCTAAATTCCACTTTGGATCAAACATTAGTCTGGTTAGTCTCCAAACCAATTTCACAACAATGTCCCTAAGAAATGTACTCCAAAACAGGTTTATAAAAATAATACCAAAGACTAGTACTACACAGGTGATCTAATGTTGTGAAACATTAACTAAGAGCACCAAATTTGATCTTTAGACTATAATCGAATACATCAGTCCTCTTGATTATATTATTCTGAAAAGTATAAATTTAATAACCTAACGTCACATATTAGTATTTTGCGTAGTCATCAATCAAATATAAGCATAAAGCACCAAGTACAGTAAATAAAGGTTGTCAATTGCATTCAAGTTTGTTCCTGTTTGATCTTGTAATGTCCCTACAATATGATTATGCATCCACACTCGAAGAGGAAGCTCAACAAGTAAGAGTCTTACGAATGAAAACGAAACGAAGGTCCTTTATGCAGAATAAGAATGCAGGTAGCCAATGCAACTGCATATCTCGTACATGCATCTTAAGTTCAGGCTCAAGATGACATAATCAGTCTAACAGAGGTTCACTACCAACGTCAGCGGAAGAGATGAAGTACGAGTAGAAGAATACATAAATGTAGGGGCCTAACCACAAAATGAGGACCCCAATTAAGAAAACAAGTCCTTTAGGAACAGCCAAAGAGAATATCAGTAAAATGATTCCGAAAATGACAAAGACCCAACCTGCAGGAAAAACAACCATTGTCAGAAAGATTCATAGTAGAATTTTTACAGACTTAGATGCAGTTCAGCAGTATGGAATTTCTCACACCTGTGTGATCATGAGTGTTTTTCCAAATAGTTGCATTAGATAATGTCCAAGGCGTAAGAATTCCTACTGCTGAGTTTGGCTCCACGTACTGTAAAATTCACAAAAGACAAGAATCATGTGTATAGTATAGCCCTCAAAGGCATGCAAAATTCTGCTGTTTAACTGCATTTCCACAGTTCTATTTCATACTTGACAAATCTAAAAGTAAGACTACAAGCAATAACATCGGAACAGGACTTGAACGAATTAGATGGGGATGGCATACCCATAGATTATATCCAAGCCAGATAAGCAACCATAAAGCAATGCTAGCCGCAAAAATGTGAGGATGAAAGTCATGGCTAACACTTGTAGCAGATTCCAAGATCACAAAGTTCTGCACAAAGAAGAGGAAGAGAGCTGGAAGACCGATAATGTGAGCGACTGCGTGCTTGGATTCTCCTCTGCAACCACAGATTCAACATAACAAACAGAAATTAAGATGAAAATTTTCATACAATGAACTGCAATATGTATCAATTGGCATTTCAAAGTTAGACTCAAGTTCCACAACAATAAGCTTCTGAATAATAAGCCAGATGAGAAAACTGACACTTTGATTTAGCACGTATGGTTTTGTAGATAGATAAAGATCTTTAAGTGACAGTTTAAATCCAATTTTCATCTACAGAATCTTTCAGCCCTACTCTGGTTTGATAAATAGAACAAATCTTAAGCACCAGATTGAGTTT
The DNA here is from genome assembly GCA_029204225.1 of Diphasiastrum complanatum. Lineage (NCBI taxonomy): Eukaryota > Viridiplantae > Streptophyta > Lycopodiopsida > Lycopodiales > Lycopodiaceae > Diphasiastrum > Diphasiastrum complanatum. The sequence continues at coordinate 49,666,627 of CM055099.1, forward strand.
GTCTTCTGACTTGTGCCAAACAGAGGAAAAATGTGAAGAACTGCAAGGAAATATCAATACATGTGTGGCAGAGAAGAAAATATTTTAAAGCAAATGGAGTCAATCTGTGAGCTGAAGGGCTATCCTTGAAGGATGCACAACACCTCCTGATTTATTGGGTCACTTCCCTCTTCACTGGATCAAGCTTTTCCTATCCTGTAACCAAGTCTTCAGATTAATATTTTCCTCTTCACTGAATCAAGCCTTTATCTATCCTGTAACCAACTCTTCAGATTAATATAGGGGCATTTCACCTTCTCTTCTGTTTTCGGGAACAGAAATGTACCCAGCTACACTTTCTTTAGTTCCAACACGATCCCCAGCCATTGTATCCAAAGCATGAACATTGTTCGACTTGGATCCGAAATGCTTACCCATGTCTTTCCAGATTTGAGTTCCTCACAACGAGCTGGTAGATTATGTATGGGATCAGGAACTGCAGCACTGGGAAGAGGAAGAGACCCAGCCATCTCGGAACCCACCAGATGGGATGCGCTGCATCATAGCCATTACCAAGCTCAGATATAATAAAAAAGCTAGAAAACCTTGAGATGCTAATCAAAGGAAGAACATACCGTTTATATCCCACCACAGAGGCACCTGATCAGGCGTCACCTTCCACTTGAAAGCAGCTAAGATGATGCTGGTGATCGCCAGCACCGCCGCTAGCCCCACAGGATTGGTCATTCCCACAACACAATGAGAACTGAGGGAAAGATGCTAAGGAGAATAGAGACTTCGAATTTGCAAAGAAGCTTAGAGGTGGGTTACAACATCATCCTAATATACTCAATGACTTACAAGCATCTTCCTGATATACTCAATGTATTCTTGCTTACCGTTCATGGAAGAAAGTGCAGTTACTCATTGCTCACTGCTCAGTGCTCACACTACTGCAGGTAACTACTAATAGCTATCTCTCTCACTAGGCTAGTGCAGGTAGCTACTCATAGCTATCGCTGCTGTTTCACAAATCGATGAGCATGTTGAGCATGTTCTGAATGCTCTGATGACAAAAAATACAGATGGCAAATACTAATGACACCCACAAACTGCCACCCGTCTATAATTTTCATGAAGGGTGGTGAGGGATTGCGAATTTGCAAGTGGCAAGGCACACATAAAAGGCCTTCAAGGTTTTAACAATGTGTCAATTGAAAGATAACGTTGATGAGCATTGCTATTTCTTTGGAAAGGTGATAGGAAAAAATACTATAACATTATACTTAGGAAAGTTTAATATGTCTAAGAAGTCTTTTACATAGAAATTGTAGTCACGGAGCTTAAAAGTCATTGCAAAGCTGAAAAGAAAGAAAACCTCTCTCTCTCTCTCTCTATATATATAGAGAGAGAGAGAGAGAAAAAAAAGATAGAGAGAGAGAGAGAAAAAAAAAGGAGAGTGTCCTTTCCATTCCAAGCCTCCTTTCTTCCCCTCTCCTAGTTACTCCCATCAGCCCTATGATCCTATAAAATGCTACCATATTTGTAATTGGCCCAACCCATAAAATAAAACTATGGGTTTTTAGAACCTACATTTTTTGGCCCTATGTAGATTTTTAGGCATACCCATTTCAAATCTCGAGGCTGCCTCTTAAATGCCCCTTAATATGACTAATGGATTGGAGTTGACCGGATTCACCCATAGATTCGAAAGGTTTTATGCTATTCTTTTTGCAAATTCATATCATCATCACATGTATATCCTAAAAACTCGAAGTCCATCACTCATATAAGGTATACTAGTCTATATTTTTTCTTGAATAGTGAAAAACTAGTTCACTAAGATTAGCTCCACAATTTTGTACTCTAAAACATAAGTTTTTTTTTTTTCTCGAAGAAAATTAGCCATAGATTGCTTACAAAGTGATGCCATTTGGATTGTGCAACGCTCCCAGCACCTTCCAAGGGTGATGAGCTATGCCTTCAAAGATTTTCTACGAAAATTCCTTGAGATTTTCATGGACAAATTGTGTGTCCAATCCTCTTGAGCTTAACAGCTATCCTGCTTAGAGAAAGTGTTCATCCGATGTCGATTATTCGACATATCTCTAAACCCGGCCAAATGCCAATTTCTGATCACGCACGTCATAGTGCTAGGCCATGTAGTTTCGAGGCATGGTATCGCTACCGACGTCGACAAAATCCACACAATACTTGCTATGCCATAACTGAAAACTGTACATGAGGTATACATCTTTATGGAGCATTGCAACTATTATCGAAGTTTGTCCTGAACTTTGCTAAGCTGGCCCGTTTAATATATCAAATGACCATCCAACTCGAATGGACAATCATAGCCACTAAGGCTTTTTAGAAACTTAAGAAGGCCTTAGTAACCGCTCCAATCCTTTGACTCCCTATCTGGACCATAGAATTCCATGTCCATACAGATGCTTCTAAATATGCCACAGGGAGTATTCTGACACAACCTGGGGAGTACAAGATGGATTACTCGATTTACTTCGCCAGTAGGCAGTTGATTCCCGCGGAGACGAACTACACGACCACCGAACGAGAAGCGCTAGCCATGGTATATAGTGTGAAGAAGTTCTGCCATTACCTACTAGCCAATCCCTTCGTCTTCTTCGTAGATCACCATGACCTACTGTATTTGGTAAATAGACCATGCATGACCGGACGGATCACTCGATGGCTGCTGCTTCTCCAAGAGTTCGACTTTAAAATAGTTGTTCACAAGGGAAAGCAACACTATATGGCCAATCACCTCTCAAAAATCTGTAACATTCACCCAGTTGCGAATGGCTCCCAAGCTGGCTATATCATCGTAGCCACCGACTACTTGACCAAATTGCCAGAGAAATTGGAAAATCGGATAGATCAATCCCTTCAATTCTCTCGGTGTGTGCACTGCTGGTGACTTACCAGGCGAACACAAGAATATAATAATTTTAGAGCTTCTAATGCGCGGTGGTAGCGGAAGCAATGAGCAGACAACCAGACAAATCAATTTGATAGTCAGACAGAACATGAAAAAGCATTGCAATATTGACACGAATTTGAATGCAGAACCAAACAGAGCTATAATCAGATTAAGTATAACGAAATATACAAGTCAATAATGCAGGTGACCACAAAACAATAGCAGACGTAACCACGTGTTTCATAAAGCTAATCACAATATGTGAAGGTTATGAACCTATTACTGACAATCTGTCTGAAAGAAAGAATTGATGTGTGAAAGCATTTACAATGTCTATCTTACATGTTACAAATCATGCTTCATTCTCTATCTCTTTGAATATTGAAAAGGTATTCACTATATACACAAATTATACAGGTGTGTAGATGAAGAAGGTACAAAAGTGGTTGTGCTGTTTGTAGGAGATCGTGGGTGGCTGCTGTCGTTGTCAAATCTGATTGCACAGTGCATAGAACGAGCGTGAGGAGGCTGTGACATCGGGCTTCGCTAAAATTGACGCTAGTGAAAATGCGAAAATTGCGACACTTTGTCCCATTTTTTGCCTGTCATAAATTGCGTGTAAAAAAAAATGCAGACTGTGCAATTGTCACTTTTTTGGAAGTGTCGCAAAACACTTAGTTGCTCAGGATGGCCCGAAGGTGAAAAGGCAACACTGTCAGGTTTTTCAGTGACAGTGTTGAGTTTTTCGCTCGTGAAAATTCTCGAGTAAAAATGTAGACTGTAGCGACAAACAATTCAAATATGCAGATTGTGAGACAACACAAGTAAACATGCAACAACATGAATGGAGGCAGATTAACATAGGATTTAGGAGAGTAGAGGAAATCCAACACCCCACCTTAATATGGATCCATAACTACCTTGTTGACGAATATTCAACCAGCGCAAAGAAATATCAAATTGGCTTATTCGACACGAAGAAGGCATGTTGGTGAGGACATAATAGTGTATATACAAGCCAAACCTTTTACGATGAATTTTATTTTCATCAAATCACTTGGTTTGTCATCATATTCTGTTTTAATCGGACGACCTTGGCTTTATCAGGCTAATGCAAGTGTACAATGGAAGTCTAGAGAACTGAGATTCTAGTCTGGTGAGCAAAGAAATCATGATAAACCATAAGAACATATTATTACCTGGAGTCATGATAGATATGAAGGTGAGACTCCTCTGAGTGACACTAGTTTCACTTTAGAAGATTCTTCTTATGATCTTAATATATTCTCTAAAGAATCAGATATTGATGTAAATTATTTCGAATTCTACTAGAATAATGATTCATCGGAGGACGAAGAAGAATTCTTTGAGGTTTGCAATGCAAATCCTAATATTAGTGAATCAGAAGCGGTAGACCTGAACTTTGAAAATCCTGATGCAAATGATGAGGATTCAGATGATGAATTTGAAGAATCTGATCAAGAATTTGGTGAAACAGAATAGGCTGATAACAAAAATAAATCTATGGAGTCAGCCATGCGTGAGATTTATGGTCATACCCAAGCCAACATGACGGAAGGTATAATTTTGTCCGATTCTACAGATCTAATTGAACTAGCATCCGGAAGATTTGTGCATGTTTTGAAGTCCCTTGGAGAGATTGAATTAGCAGAATTTACTGGAAAAAAAAAAACATTTGGCGGGAGCCAAAATGTGGTTTGCTTCTAAACTAGAGGTCGACTTCCTTTTTTCTTTTGTGTGAGAGAGAGAAAAAGAGATTATAGTTGGGAGTGAGAATGAGATGGGGATGAATGTGAGTGAGAATATTGATAGTGTTTAGGGTTTTTAGTTCATTGATGGATGTTAATAGTATGTGTTCTGTGATCATAAGTTTAAAGATCTTTTTTTTTGTGATGTAGGCTTGGATATGAAAAATGAAAAAAGAGCTTTCATTGCAAAGGATTGAAAGATCAAGTGCATGCAAAAGGAAAAGCAAAGATTGCAAAACAATGGAGATACAATAATAAAGGTAAATTCACATTTATTTTGATTCATTTGATATTTAGTTGATAACTTAATGTGTTATCTATTGATGCATTATATTGTGCTTTCCATTACTTTCTATTGTGCATTCTAGCATGCAAATCATGTGCTAAAATAGATACATTGCATTGAATTCATCAATAGGAGGGTCCCCCACATGGGCTTGCATGCTTTAAATGTCATTCATACAAGTCATAATCTTTTCTAGATTTTATGAGAATATTTTATTGTAGGATTTGACATAAAATCTTACATAAAATATATTTTTTAATATGATGGAACATAAAAAATCAACTCAAAGATCATTATGGTAGTATTTAATTGTTAAAACTAGTTTTATATTGTTATAAATTTTATTTTCTTGAGATTTGACATACAAGACAAAATCATGAGATAAAAAATAGTACATATTGTTATTAAACAAGCAATTTGACAAGTTTTTTTTAAGGATTTTCTAACATAATATTATGTCAAATCGGTGATGTCATAAAAAATTTAGTTTATTGATAGTCTAGGTGTCATAGATTTGATATAATTTGATGACATAATTATATGGTCAAATAGAAAATTTTGCTTTTGTCATGTGACCTCTTAAATGGTTGCATGGGATCATTTAGATTCATGATCAAAAGCATTTATGTTATATTGAAGATCTTAGTGATATGTGACCTATATGGTATATCTTTTTGATTGTTGACGTGTGACCTATATAACCTTATATGAAATCATAGTAATTAGTTGAAATATCATTTAGCATTGTAGTAAAATTGATCAGTGTTGTGCTAGCTAGTATATGATGAAGAAACAAAATGTTTCTAGTGCCAAAGTCTTGCTAGCTCTCCACTCTGATTTTGACTAAAAAGACACAAGAAACAAAATTGTTCGCGAACAATTTTGTGACACACGACACAAAAAGGTTTTGCAACACAAAATTGTTCTTGCTCCACGATCGACCAAGAAGATCAGCCAAGTACCAAGGGGTACAAGTATTTGATCAGATATCATGACATCAGCAGAAGTACTCTAGATCGTGGCTAATCTGCCACTCTTGTAATTCACAATTAGTTGTAGATGTTTAATCTTTCTAATTTGAAAGTTACACAATGTGACACAAAAAAGTTATTGAACTATATACTTTCAGTTTGATGTATAATACAGTAAGAAAAGGAAGACGAAAAATACAGAATACATGTCCGCTTGTGAGCGAGACAATTTTGTAGAGGATCTGTAGATCCAGAATTTTGCTAGTAAGCGAGACATTATTTTGAGAGAACTGTATTTTTCTCATGCTAATGCATTGTGTGAATCTGTCACACAATGCTTGAAAAAATCAGAAGATCAATAGATAATATTGTAGCTTTATGCACATATTATTATTGTATGATCTAGAATATTTGTCTGCTACTATTCGTGTATCTGATTCACCTGTTTATTCAATTCCACACATTGGTTTGATTTTGTTGAATGCTATATTAATCTGTTAGCGTAGATCAACAGTGTCTGTCTACACTCTGAAGGATTGTAGCAATGATATAGCCGGCAGTGACCAACAATCATATCTGAATTTCTGATGAATTGATTTTGTTCACGAATGCTTTCGCTTTGCGTTTCGTTTCGCTTCGCTTCGCTTCGCTTCGCTTCGCTTCGCTCTGCGATCACTTGGCTATAAGCGTAAATCAATTTGAGAGCTCACTTAAGTTTCATTTTGTTTCGCTTCATTTCGTCTCGTTTCATTTCGTCTCGTCTCGTCTTGTTATAGAGCCTGATTGATCTTTTCGTGAATTCTTCTCTTTCGTCTAATTTTGATTCGTTTTGTTTCGTTTCGCGATCTCTATGCTTCCAGCATGAATCGCTGTCAGAGCTCGTTTAAGTTTCGCTTCGCTTCACTTTGTTTCGTTTTCGTCTAGATTTCGTCTCATTTCATTTTGTTGTGTTATAGAGCCTGATTGATCCAACACGAATCATTTTCGAACAGAAATAATTAGAGTTTCGCAAAACAGTTTGCGAATTGTTTGAGACTTTTATCAGTTTGTCACCAAAGTTCTAGCTGGAATTTGCATTTTTTTAGTGCACGGTTTTCCATTAGTGGTATCAGAGCCTACTTTGTCATAGTCTGACATAGCCGAAAAGCTATCAGATCCAAGAGGCTAAGCATTCAAACAAAGAACCATTAACAAGTGAAAAGAGTCAAAAGCAATGGCTTCAATCAACAACATCCAATCCAAGATCTGTATAGTTCTGGATTCATCAGGATCTAACTTCTTAGCATGGAAGGTAAAGACCTCGCTAATACTAAAGGGAGAAGGATTATTCCCTTGGGTAGATGGCACCGAGGAGATGCCTACAACAACAGACAAGGAGCTATGCGAATGGAGGGAGAAGAATGACAAGGTAGTAGCTTTGTTATCATCATCCATCGAGGATAGCTTGACTCTTGACCTGGCTACACTCTCTAAAGCAAAGGAGATGTGGGAGACACTACTCATGAGATTTCAAACAAAATCATGCAGTCAGATAATGATGCTTTAGGATCAGCTGACAAACCTGCAGTGGAATGACAAAGACCTCACTTCTTTTGTTAGGAAGATGAAGGATCTATTCCTTTCACTACACAATTCTGGAGCAAAAAATGCAGTGTCAGCAGAGAAGCAGCTCACTTATCTGTTGAGAGCCTTACCAAGATTCTTCCAGACAACCAGAACCCTGCTAGCAAATGATCCTACAATGACACTCGAAAAGGCAATTGTCGAGATTCGAGAGGAAGTCGAGACTCGAGAGCACCTTGATCACAAGACATGTCCGCTTGTGAGCGAGACAATTTTGTAGAGGATCTATAGATCTAGAATTTTGCTAGTAAGCGAGACATTATTCTGAGAGAACTGTATTTTTCTCATGCTAATGCACTGTGTGGATCTGTCGCACAATGCTTGAAAAAATCAGAAGATCAATAGATAATATTGTAGCTGTTATGCACATATTATTCTGAATAATTGTATGATCTCGAATGAATATTTGTCTGCTACTATTCGTGTATCTCACTTGTTTATTCAATTCCGCACATCGGTTTGATTTTGTTAAATGCTATATTAATCTATTAACGTAGATCAGCAGTGTCTGTCTACACTCTGAAAGATTGTAGGAATGATATAGCCGGCAGTGTCCAGCAATCATATCTGAATTCTTGACGAACTGATTTTGTTCGCGAATGCTTTCGCTTCGCTTTGCTTCTCTATGCTTCCAACATGAATCAATATCAGAGCTCATTTAAGTTTTGCTTCACTTCGTTTCGTTTCGTTTCGTTTTCATCTAGATTTCGTCTCATTTCGTTTCGTTGTGTTACAGAGCCTGATTGATCCAACACAAATTATTCTTGAATAGAAATAATTCGAGTTTCTCGAAACTGTTCAAGAATCGTTCGAGACTTTTATCAGCTTGTCACCAAAGTTATAGCTGGAAGTTGCATTTTCTTAGTGCACGTTTTTCCATCATATAATTGATTGACATTGTCCAATTGCTCGCCTTTTCTTTTCAATTTGAGGAACATCATCTTGCATACAAAGCAACCATAGATAGAAAGGGCGAATGCATATTGCTCGTCACGAGATACCATGGCACACTAGGCCAATCCAAAGAGATTTATCCCTAACCAACTCAAGACAAGTATAATTAATCAAATGAGTGATTGAGTGGAAAATCAATCAATTGAGTATATGATTGATTGTTTGATTTTGATCATTCCATCTTGAAAGAAAGATTTAGTGAGATCATCACTCATCTTGGACAAGAGTTCAAACCGAAAGCTTTGAACATTGATTGCTATGTGGTCTTTAAATTAGTTGAGATAGGCCTGCGTGCACTATCTATTGATGTCTATCAGTATGAACCTCATTTTGATTGGTCGTCATGTGTTGCCCACCCACGCAATTTTCTTACTAGCAATGTTACTAGAATATTAGGTTTTCATTAAGCACAACTAGAATATACATAGATCAGATGTTGGCATGTCTTTAACAAATTTTATTATATCTGTTCAGTACATACGATCTCATAATTATTACTTATGATATGGTATAGAGTAGCTGGCTACAGTGTGTATATGTCATCGACGATGTCATCATCATCAGATAGCGATTCATCTCATGATCGCAACAATAAGTATATATTGTTATTGATATTGACATCAATTGCACTTTATTTGTTATTTGAATATGAGTTTATAAGTTTTCTTGCAAATTTATTCTTACAATAACATTTGATTGGAATTATGAATTTTAGAGAAATTATCGTACCTCCACGTGATTTAGAGAAAGAAAAAAGAATTGAACTCTATCACAAAAAAAAGGAGCAAGCAAGACTAAAGTACAATGAACTACTATTGATTGGTTCATCTTCAAGCTCTTCCATCAGTCGACGTAGACCGCCTATTGATCCATCACATGTATGTATATTGATTTATGTCATGATTTTTTTATTTGTAATAGTGATGTACTCCGATTTGGTTGAGGATTGTGATGTAGTGTATTGCTCTTTGGAAACCCAAGACACCACTCCATCACAAATGAAGGTTGCAAATGCACTAAATGTACAATGAGTATTTTGTCAATTTTTGTCACATGTTCTCACTTGAATGACACTGAAAGAATTTGTGCCATTTGCAATTGGATTTGTTTACTAAAATGTTTACAGATCCAAAGGTCTAGAGGATCTGTTTACTACGGTTCTTTTTCTTCTTGCTTACATGCTCATTCACAGATCAGAGTGCAGCCCAAATGAACATTCAGTAGAATCTACAGCTATCTATTCTTAAAAACGAACTGAATCAGAGTCTAAAGTTTACTAAACTGAGCTACACTTGCATGAATTGACAAGCCAAGAAACAAGAAACCAATCTACAACATATTAGAAGTCCAAGAATCAAGAAACCAACCAGTCTATTGATTCTTGGACATCCCAAGAACATCAAAAACTGGATTGTAAAGAGATATGCAAGATTCACACCACAGATCCAGCCTATTTAGTTTACCTGAATGCTGGTTCCTACATTAATCCACAAACAAGATAAGAAGCTGATCCACTCTACGAAAGCAGCAAATCTAATCCACTCTACAATCCACAACCACACACAAAAGGAGGGAAGGACAAGATCATAAATGCATCACTCAAGAAACAAGAATGATCAAGGAGCTCAATGGATGCACCAAAATTGTGAAGGCTCTTCTCATTTCAACATGGAGTTGATACAATTCACAAAAAGCTCCTCTTCATAAAGAGGGAGTCTCTTAAATAAGCAAGAGAGCTCCTTAGGTGACATCCTAGTGGAATTTCTACATTTCCAAATTTACAAGTGGAATAATGCTCTCCACTAGAGGTCACCATCAAAAGGTGGCTCACTCTACTTTCTTTAAGAGGGGTCTACTTGCATTTAATACATTTGCCTAGAAATACTAGTTCCTACATGGTCATTCCATCTTTTGGGATTCACCATGAGGCTTACACAGTTCTTGCTTGTCATTCCTAACTAGCATTTCTCGGCTCTCATACTCGGCTCTCAGTCTTTGTTCATCTCATCTTCTCAGAGACCTCCTCGGTCTAAGGTGAGAGGTGCTCTTGAGTTGCTCTGTCCGAATATCTTGGGGATTCGTCAGAATCAGCCAACATCATCCCACCCCTAATGTGTTACAGGACCCACTGCAACTCATATTGGACGATGTCGCTCCACTTCCGCATTAGCATCTTCGATCGGCACTTGGAAAAGCATAAATCCTCGTTCACTTGCTTAAAACCAAGTGTTTATTGTTGTCAGTCTTTATCAAAAATTATTTTTGCAAATTGTCGCAATTTAACCAAAATGTCTTATTGTTGTAATGGGTTGACATTCTCAAAATTTGGAGAGCTCTCAGTAGCTTCACAACTATGCATGCATGAGTGCTTCTCGCGTGTCTTCTTTTTTACCACTTGTATCTGCCATTGACGGTTTCATCTTTGGTTTCTTGGCACATTCTATCTTCTGAGAGGTCTGTATCCTCCATTTGCCTCTGGGTGTTTCCTTGGTTATTCTCTCAGTTGAAGTTTCAATCTCAAGGGAAGGTGAGGATGGAGTCCTTATTGGAGATGAATGAGTTGATGGAGATTGTTGCAGGTGTGGAGGAGAGACCTCAAGCACCTCAAGATCAAGTGAGGTATGACAAGAGAGCAAAGAAAGCTCTACACATGATTAAGATGAATGTTACCAATGAACTTCTCAAGGAAGTTGGTAAGTGCACATCATCTTCGGAGGCTTGGGAAGCTTTGAAGAAGCTTTATGAATCCAAGTCTACATCAAGAGTGCTTACTCTTAGGAGGCAAATCTTTCAAAGTTTGTAAAAGAAGGAAGAGAGTACTCATGCTTTTGTTTTGAGGGTTAAAGCATTCAATGATGAGTTAGCATGTATTGATGAAAGCATTAAGGAGGTAGAACTTGTTCAAGTTATACTTAATGGCTTGTTGGATGATCATGCTAATCTTGTTTAAAGTTTTGCTATTCAAAAGACTTTGCCAAGTATTGTGGATTTGCAAGAGATCTTGGTGAATGAGGAGTATAGGCTTCAATCAAGAGGAGGTGGATCTACATCGACATATCATTATGAAGAGGATGCTATGTTAATTAAAGGCAAGTTCAAGGGCACAGGCAAAGGCAAGTGGTCTAAAGGGCAAGATCAAGGTGATACTTCCTCTTTTGGCAAAAAGAAAGATAAGTCTAAGTTGAAATGCTTTTATTGTGGAATCAAAGGGCACTTTGCAAATGAATGTTTGAAGAAGCAAAGAGATGAAGGTAGCAAGCAAATCAACGTTACTACTAATGATGAGGATCTAGGTGGTGGTGATTCTCTTTTGATGTGTTCTTCAAGTCTAATATCAAGTGAAGGTGACAAAGATTCATGGTGGATTGATAGTGGAGCTAGTTCACACATGACTAGTCACAAGGAGTTCTTTACTTCTTTGGTCACTTATGATGGAGCCAAGAAAGCAATTCACATGGCCAATGGTGGTGAGTGTGTGATTGAAGGTATTGGTTCAATTCCTATTTGTCTCTCTACTAATAGGAAAGCAAGACTTGATGGTGTTCTTTACATTCCTTCACTTTCAAAGAATTTGCTAAGTGTTGGTCAAATGATAGAGAAAGGATACATGGTAAAGTTTGGTGGTGATGCTTGCTTCATTACAAAGGAAGAAATCTTGGTTGCTAGGGGCAATAAACAAGGTAGACTTTTCAAGCTTGATGCTTTTGTTATGGCTAACAAAAAGGATGGAATGGAAAAGGAGATTGGTCTCGACTTTCCAAAGTTACCTTTTAGCATCAATAAGATTGGTGGATCTTATGCAAAGTCTAACAAGCTTCTTTATGCTAGATCTAGGTCAAGATCTAATATGCTTCTTGGAGATGTTCATCTTTGTGCTAACTTGGCTAGTCTTGAGGATAATGATGGTGTTTCAAAGGTTCTTCATGGAAAGTGCAAGCATGCAAAAGGTAAGGAAAGAGCTAACTTCATCAATGGAGGAGAAGGTTCTTCCTTGGAAAAGTTTGTTGCTAATGATTTCTTTGATCATCTGGAAAAGGATGTTGCTAGGTGCATGCATGAAGGAGATGGTTCTTCTACATTCTTTTGTTATGATTCCAAGAAAGTCATTTTTCCAGCAAGTGGAGTCACATGTCTTCATAAAGAGAGTAGGTCAAATGGTTCTATCAAGAGACTTGGTGAGGGAGATAGTCACAAGTCAAGAAGAAGAGAAGTATGTGAAGAGTTCAAAGTAGGATGTACTTTGAATAATGTCATTGTGAATGATAGTGAGGAGGAATCATTATCATGTGAGTCATTACCTAAAACATTGAGTAGAAGTTCTTGTTTGAAAAAAGAGAGTACTTCAATCATCCTTATGTTGAAGGTACTAATCATTTTTTTCATGGCTTCTAATTTCTTTGAGGTTTCTACTTCTTATGATGCAATCATTAAGAGGGAGTCTTATGAAGGAAAGAGCAATGAAAGATTGGTTCTTGGGAAGATCCAAAGCATGGATCTCACATCTCTTCATCAACTCAAAGGATTCAGGTTTGTTATGGACTCAAGAGGGCTGAATTTCTTAGGTTTGATACTCATTTGCACCTACTCTACTTCATGTTGGATGGAAAGTTTGGAATCTATCTTTTGATTTATGATGGTGACATTGGTGACATTGTTTTCACTAACCTTTGTGGAAATTCGAGATCAAGCATTGATGAGATCTTGTTGGATCTAGATCATATGTTTGAGAGAGAGTATTTCCAAAGGTTCAGGTCTGAAGATATTCATATCTTTGATATCTTTGATGATCAAGAGAAAGGTAAGCAAGTGGAAGCGACACACTTTGCTTTACTCACATGTTTTGGAGAATTTTCTTGTGTAGATGATGCTATGCAAGTGGATATTGGTTCTCATGGTTTTCATACTGGAAAAGCAGGTAATGGATCTGGAAAATAAATTTTGTTCAATGACTTTGATGGTCAAGAGGAAGATCAAGAGGTTGGTCTCAAAGGGCTTCAACAACACAAAAGGAAAGGTGGCAATTTGGAGCTAGTCAAGAGCATCAAAGGAGAGGTAATTGGCAAAGATGTTATGGATCTTTTTTTTCAGCTTATTGAAGACACAAGTAAGGTCAAAGGAGCAGCAAAGAAGTGTTGTTCAAGTTTACTTTACTTGTTCTATCTCATGTTTGAGCTATTTCATGTGGATGTGTGCAAATTGTCAAGATATGGACAAACTAGCTACATTGTCTTACAATATCTTATTGTTGGAGTTGTACTAGCATTCTTAGCTGGTTTTGCTGATGGAAATGAAGCTATTGGAGGTTCATTATGTCACTCATTCATGGCCAAGTCATCAAGTGTTGATGATATCTTGTGGCAAGATGGAGATGGAGGCTCATTCATGGAGTTTTATGGTGAAGACATATCGAGAAAGGACAAAGTTGGAGGAGACAAGCAAGCAAATGGTCATCACTCACATTTATTGTTTGGTTGCTGTAAGTTTTAAGAGAGTTCAAAGTTTGAAACATGGAGGAATCATTTTATTTACATTCTATTTGGTTCTTCATGTTCAAGTTATATCTTGATGTGTAAAATTGATGTAAGAAATAGTGAAGCATCCAATTTGGACACTATTCTCTATATCAATTATGAAAGATACTTTAGAACCTTAGAAAGAAGATCTATACTTAGGATGGAGATCATTCTAAAGTTGGATCAAAGTTCTATTGTCAAAACTATGCCAAAACTAGTTGAAGAGGGAGTGTGAGAGATTTCAACTAGTTTAGTCTAGTTTAGTCACATTTTGGTAAATTGTCAATAAGAGGCCAAAACTCATTTTAGAATTAGAGATAAATTTTTTGAAGTTATATTAGTGTAAAATACATTCAATAAACACTTTTGGAAAGTGTGGGAAAGTTGGTAGTCCAGTTTGAGAGAGATTCAAATTTGAACTTTGGGTACATTGAATCTAGACCCAAAAATAGTAGGGTTTACATTTTGGAGGGAAAGCCAAGTGGCCAAATAGGGTTTGGAGATTCTATAAAAGGATGTAACTCATGGAGAGACACATCTTCTCTCTTCTATCTCTCATTTCATCATTATACATGGTTCTCTTTGGGTTCTACTACTCGTTGGTGCACTATCTTGGTGTTATCTTGCAATTCTATGTGTAGAATGATCATTTATTGCTATTTTCGGTTCCACACGTGTGAAATAAAGTAGGGTATTGTAATTGTATGGACAACAAACATATTTTATGTTTTGGTTCATGTTTGATCAATATCTCTTAGAGTTTGCATCTCATTTTGTATGTAGATGCTGATTTTTCTACATTGGCAGGATTGTTGGTTTGCTCCTTATTGTAACCAAAGATTTGGGACATGGATTGGACCTTGAATGATCTGAAATCCTTCACACGGCATATAACTTGTTGATCCCACCTCCTCCTAAACCTATCACCCCCGCACCCCTCTCTCCAGATCATTCCATCCCTGGCCTTCCAGAAACTAACATGGGCATTGGAGGAGATGATGACTTCATGGCAGATCAACCAGAGACAAGAAGGTTCTTGCCCAGGCAAGACACGGGCGGAACTGAGCCGTCGACAACTAATAAAGCCAAAGAAAAAGACACAGGCACCAAGGTCCTAGATGATTATCTGGTGAGGCCATCCCAACCGCGTAGGAGAACTTCCTCTACCAGGCCCAGAGGCAAATTGGCTTACACAAGAGAGTCAGAGAAATTTGAGAGGAATTACCCTCCCATCTTGAGGGGAGGCAAAGAAGACATTGATCAAAGCCAATACTCCACCAGGGCCGAGATCATTGCCGCATTACAACCGCAACCAAAATGGCGGAATAAAGTCTTGAAAGATAGCAGGCGACTTCATGAGTATTTGAAGACACCGGCATGGAAGCGGGTGATCTCAAACGCAGAAATCCAAGGCCGGTGGAAAATCCACGAGTAGAATTGATAAACTGGCTAGTCATTCCGGAAATTTCAGAGAGAACCTCCGGATGATCTGAGGCTGCAGTTACTCAACTTCGGGCATAAATACAAAACAAGCGCCGATCTTTGCATGCAAGAAAGTGCCGAGTATTGCAGATCCATGGCCTTTCTGATGCAGCAAGATTGTTTCTGGGATCGAGGCTTGGAGCTCATCAAAATCAACCCAAATGTAGCCCTCCAGTCGGAAGAAAACCATGAGATGATGGCCAGGCTATACTACAGAGCGGCCTTCATGTGGTCATGCTATGTGACCATGGCGGAAGACTGGCAAGAAATGGGCTTCGTGGAAAAGGTAAAAAAATATCTGGGGGCCCTCAAATTTGGAAGTAAGCTTCGCTTCCAAGTTTTTGAAGCCTTGGGGTGAAAGATGAGTGAGAGAAAGCAAACGACACGACAACGAGGCGAGCAGGACTCGCAAGAAGTTCTCATGAAGGCTAGAATGTAGCGGCCAATTGAGAAACTTCCAATTTTGAAAAAATAATAATAATAAGTTTTATAGATAATAAGCACCTGGTTTTACGGAAGCGAACGAAGATCCACGCTTTTCCAAGTGCCAAGAGAAAGACATCACCGGTGTTGCAGTGGGTTCTTCAACAGATTAGGGATGGATAATGTTACCAGATTCCAGAGAATCCCCAGATGCCGAGCCAAGCTGAAGACACAGAATACCTCTCACCCATGACTGAGGAGGTCTCAGAAGGAGGAGAGCAGAAGAAGCTGAGAGCCAAGAAATTACTACCTAGGATGACAGTGAAATATCTATGTGAGCCTACATGGTGTATCCCAGAAGGAACGACCATGTAAGAGCTAGTCATATTTCCTAGGCATTGTAAATAGATGTAGAACCCCCCCTTAAATTAGTTAGAGTGAGCCACTTTTTGATGGTGACCTTTAGTGGAAGGGCAAATTCCACATGTAATTTCTAATTTGGTGGAATTGCCACTTGGGCTCCACATGGGCAGCCTTCTTGCTTATTTAAGGGCCCCCATCTCTTGTGAGGGAGCTTTGAATGTATTGTCAAGTTCTTTTTAGCAAATAAAGAGGATCCTCCACGAGTTCTTGATGATTGCTAAGCTCCTTGTTCATGGCAATGTTCTTGAGTGAAATTTCTATGAGCATGCTTGAATTCCTTGCATTGTGAATTAACTAGTTTTTTGCTTAGTTGTGGATTAGAATTCACTTCTTGTTTATGGAATAAGGTAGAAATTAAGTAAACTAAATAGGCTAGAATAGTGGTGTAGATCTTGCATACTCTCTTACTTTCCAGTTCTTGATTGTTCTTGGGCATTCTAAGCATCAAGAAATGAGTGTTTCTTGATTCTTGGATTGTCAAATGCTGTTAGCAATCTAGTTTCTTGTTTTCTAGTTTCTAGTTTCTTGTTCGGTAGTTAATCTTGTTCTTGATTGATTTCTAACTCAGTAGATAGTGGTAGGTCTGCTCCCTACTCCAAAATGTTGATCCTCTTGAGCTAAAGATGGTTACATGGTCGGTTTCTGCATGTAGCTGAGCATCAAAACTGTGTCTCCCACTGACAGGCTGGAAAATACATGTTGAAATCTAAGTAACGCTTCTGCTTTGTAATTGTTCTAATAAGAAGAAGAACCATAAAGAACCATAACTAAAGAAGAGGTAAAGAAATCACAAGAACCATGTTCACAAATTCAAAGAATTTGTGAACACTGTAGTTGACTCAAAGAATAATATGGCAATGAGATGCATGAATCAACTCTAATTTGACATGGATTTCTCATATGTCTCAAAAATCCTAAATTGTTGTACAAGGGAATCTAAAGATGGAGAGATGAATGAAAATGTGTTCTAAAGATGCTCTACAGAAGACTCTCGTGGAATAGCTATTCCTCAAGCAAAAATCAATCACACAAAATAGGTGAAGAGAAACAAGAAAATAAACAAACGTTACAGAGAGTGAGAACTGTATAGCACTTGTCAAACAAAACTTGCATTCATCAACGTTGATAATGTACCTTGATAGTTGCAATATTTTTTTGTTTTGTAGAGTAATGTAACTTACTCTGACATGCCCTTGTCAAAACAAGACATGGTTGGTTACACTAAAATCTACCATCATTGATAGCAAATGTTGTAAGATATAGCTTGAGATGCAGGTATTATTGAGGTACTATGTCCTGAGGACCTTTGTGAACAAGAGATTCAGAACCGAATCTCTATCTAGATTTCCAAATCCGAGAAATATTATGTATTGGCACATTGGAAATCGTATCAACATATGGAAAGACATAATAGATTTGAGGTTGTAGAAGGGGTGAAAAACTGTCAATCCCCTATGGAGGTTGCTCTTGGTTGGGCATTGTAGCATATGACAGAATATCTGTTTTGCTTTCCTTTTAACAAGGACTCATTTCATATTAGTGTCTTTTGCATTATGGAGCTGGTGTATTGGACGATGATGTAGAAGATTACAAGAAACTTCTCGATTGAGCAGCAGGTTTAACTACTGGTTGTTATGGTGCTCGTGTTGTTGTCGTGAGGATCCTATCCTGATTCATAACTGACGTGACGAACATGTAGGATCTTAGTTGGTTGTTTTGGACAGTCTTTAAAACTGTGTTTTCTGATACAATCAGGACACTCAGCATGGTACTTGGTCTTGACTGGACAATCAGCCATGAAGTGGCCAGTTTCACCACAGATGAAACATCTAGTGTGCAATGGCCCTTGTATAACAGCATAGCCATCTTGTATGGCTAGTGGGTCTGGACTTTCAGGTGGATATTCATGATAAGTGATGGCATTTCTAGATTGTGATGGTTGTTCTTCATGTCGTTGGACTGTATGTGCTTGGATAGGCGGATATGAAGGACAAGCATCAACAGGATGCGTAGCCCGGCAGTGTGGGCACCATATTGTTTTTCGTCTATAAGGTACTTGTGCAGGGTTTGACTGACCAGACATATTGCTCTGGATAGACTTCAAGGTAGTTTAAAACTCATTGGTGAGTTTCTCCATCTGTAGTTGATGTTGCTTATTAAGCAACTCCAACTGGGATCTCCAAAGCTGATCTTGGGTGTCCTCGATCGGCTTCGACTCATGGGCAGGAGCACGTGGTGCTCGTCTTTCCCTTGATTCGTCAACATCTGATCCTTCATCTTCCTCCTTGATGGCATCAGACATAGCTAATTTGAGGCACATATAGTCATCATTTGATTTAAGCTCACGTCTAATCCATCTTGGAAGGCTGACTAAAAACCAGATGATGAGCATTTGTTCGGAGGATTGTTCTTGGACTTGACTTTTGAGATGTTTGAAATGCTCAATATAGTCTCATACTCGTTCGTATTTTGCCATCTTGATGTTACTCAATTTGACAAAAGGGCTCTCGATCAAGTAAAAGGGCTTAAAATGCTTGATAAAGGATTTTTTCAAAATTGACCAGTCTGTCTTTTCGTCACGATCAAGGTTGAAAAACCAGTCACGTGCTTTAGTGATCATGGTCATCAAAAATAGCTGAACCATAGCATCGAGAGATGTTTTGCCATACGCATCACATGCATTCTCAAAGATTTGCAAAAATCTTTGAGGGTCCGAACTACTGTCAAACTTTGGTAGATCTAGCTTGGGTATACATCTTTCAAAATGAGCTTCGTGGGTAGCAGGAACTCCATTAGGTTGGTTCTGACCTGTGAGGGCTCAGCACCAGAAAAATGGGGTCGTGCGCATGAAGTCTTGGCTCTATCAAGTTCTTGTCCCTCGAATGGGTTTGTGGATGGCTCCTGGAGTTCGACCTGCATTCGGTAGAACCTATGGCGTCTGATTGTTCAGCTACAAGGGACCTGACCTTGTATGGATAATCATCTGGGATTTCAGGGTCGCTTTGTTGGTCCATTAAATACTGGTATGAGTTTTTTTTTATTGTTTTGGATTTTTCGAGGTGTTGGTGTTTTTGGAATTTTTTTTTTTTGGGTTTTTTGCGGTCCCTACGGTTTACGGTTACGGTGGGTTGCAGTTATTTGCGGGCGTTTGTGGTTAGTGGTGATTTGTGGTCTGGTGTGGTCTGTTGCGGGTTTACGGTGTCCGTGTATTGCAGTGAAGGTTGTTGATGGTAGTCGTAGGGAGAATAAGTGCGGTTGGATGCGGTTGGGCACTATGGCTTAGTGGTGACTACGTTGGTGACGGTGGATGGGTGGGGTTGAATTTAGTGGTTGCAGTTATTTGCGGGTGATTGCGGTCAGTGGTCGATGGCGGTTGATGGTGGCCGAGGGTAGTCGTAGGGTCGTATGATTGCAGTCTGTTGCGATTGTGGATGAATGCGGTTGTAATGTGTCTATTTTGCAGTGGGCTGCTGTACCTACTGGTTACGGTGGAATGGATGTATGCGGATTATTGTAGGTGAAGCGATTGAGTGTGGTGTCAGCTGTCGATTGAAGTGTGTTGCGATCTGTGGCGTTGATTGCGGTGGAGATGGGTGAGTGCAATAGATGCGGTGGAATGTGGTATTACGATAGTTGTGGTGTTGTTGTTGATGATGGCTGCGGCTCATGACGATCACTATGGTGTAACGTAGTGTGTGCGATGGCTACGGCTCAAGGCAGTCGCTACAGCTGTGAGTCGGCTTGATGCGGTTGTAATGCGGATGAATGTGGTCGGAAAGGAAGGGGACTACGGTTGAGGGCGGGTAGGATGGTGGACAGAAATGTAGTGTGTTAAATTATGGTCTCAATGGTTCAAGGGTCGGTTGAGATCTAAGATCATCCGTCGGTTGAGAACTGACGTGAGGGTGTGGTCGAGATCTGACGCGAGGTCATCGGTTGAGATCTGACGCGAGGGTGTCGGTTAAGTTCTAACACAAGGACATCGATTGAGATCTGACGCAAAGCATCGGTCAAGATCTGACGCGAGGCTGTCGATTGAGATTGTAAGCGGATCCCGTCAGTTGAGATTTTAATTGAGGCCGTCGGTTGAGATCTAACTAAGTGCATCGGTCGAGATTCACGCAACTCGTTAGTCGAGATCTAACTGATGGCATCGGTCGAGATCTAACTGATGGCGTCGGTCGAGATCTGACTAATAGCGTCAGTTGAGATCTGACTGATGGTGTCAGTTGAAATCTGATTGATGGACATCAGTTGAGATCCGATTGATAGCGTCGGCCAAGATTCAGACAACTCGTCGGTCGAGATCTGAATGATTGGCTTCAGTTGAGATTTCACGGGGCACCGTCGGTTGAGATGTCACAGAGTGCCGTCGGTTGAGATCTGAGGATGGGTGTCGGTTGAGATCTAACATAGGGCCGTCGGTCGAGATTGAAGAGATGGCTCTGGCTCTGGTGGAGATGGAAGGGTGAGAGGACTAAAGGACGGTTAAATGGTATGCGGTCGTTTACAATGGAATGTGGCTGGATACAATTGAAAGTGTGTTGCAATGAAGGTGGCTGAGGGTAGTCGTAGTGCGGATGAAAACAATTGGATGCAGCGGCGACGGGCGAAAGTGGTTGTGTGGAAGCGGTGTCGACGGAAGCGGTCAGCTGCGGTGATACTATGGTGCGTTGTAGGGTGAATGCGGTGGAATGGGACGGAAACGGATGGAGGTGGAGGTGGGCCATTACAACGATGGAGTGCGGGAATATGGGAAGCTGGTCCATCGGTTGAGATATGAGCGACTTCCTTCGGTTGAGATCTAATAGCTCACTCCGGTTGAGATTTATTTGAGGGGCTCCGGTTGAGATGTGAGGTAGTGCGTCGGTTGAGATCTAAAAGATTGCTCCGGTTGAAATGAGAGTCAGTGCATTGGTTGAGATCTGAACGAGCACTCCGGTTGAGATGTAAGTTGGTGCTTTGGTTGATATTTGATTGAGGGCCGTCAGTCAAGATTTCACAGGGCCGTCGGTCGAGATTTAACGCATGGTCATCGGTCGAGATTGGAATGAGGCCATCGGTTGAGATCTGATGGAGTACCATCGATTGAGATCTAAGTGGAAACTGTCGGTCAAAATTTCAATAGATTATCATCGATCGAGATGTAATGAACGACTGTCGGTTGAGATCTGAGAGTGTGTGTGTCGGTTGAGATGCAATAGAATGCGTTGGTTGAGATTGGACACGAGCACTCCAATTGAGATTTCAACACAGGGGGGCTCCGGTTGAGATGTGATCGTGAGGGGATGGACGGAGCGTGGACAAGGTTGCAGGTTTCTGATATAGAAGGTGTTGGAGTTCAATGGGGAACGATGCTAAATGTTTACTGAAATGTTTACAGATCCAAAGGTCCAGAGGATCTGTTTACTACGGTTCTTTTTCTTCTTGCTTATAGCTTCTACGACTTGGTATTCTGCCTGTTACCAGGCTTCAAGGCATTCATTATATGTGTTCTTGATATTACAATGCCAAACCAGGCAGAAGGGAATAGATTCTCGTTGTAGTATATTGTTTTTGCCCTGCCTGTCAGAGGACTACTCATGGTCGAACTCTCTTGATCGCACTTACATTCTAACAGAGATGCAAGCCAAGAACGCTCATTCACATATTAGAGTGCAGCCCAAATGAACATTTAGCAAAATCTACAGCTATCTACTCTTAAAAACAAACTGAATCATAGTCTAAACTTTTCTAAACTGATCTACACTTGCATGAATTGACAAACCAAGAAACAAGAAACTAATCTACAACATGTTAGAAGTCCAAGAATCAAGGAACCAACCAGTCTATTGATTCTTGGACATCCCAAGAACATCAAGAACTGGATTGTAAAGAGATATGCAAGATTCACACCATAGATCCAGCCTATTTAGTTTACCTAAATGCTGGTTCCTACATTAATCCACAAACAAGAAAAGAAGCTAATCCACTCTACGAAAGCAGCAAATCTAATCCACTCTACAATCCACAACCACACACAAAAAGAGAGAAGGTCAAGATCATAAATGCATCACTCAAGAAACAAGAATGACCAAGGAGCTCAATGGATGCACCAAACTCATGAAAGCTCTTCTCATTTTAGCATGGAGTTGATACAATTCACAAAAAGCTCCTCTTCACAAAGAGGGAGTCTCTTAAATAAGCAAGAGAGCTCCTTAGTTGGCATCCTAGTGGAATTGTCACATTTCACAATTTACAAGTAGAATAATGCTCTCCACTAGAGGTCACC
Organism: Diphasiastrum complanatum; assembly: GCA_029204225.1. Classification (NCBI taxonomy): domain Eukaryota; kingdom Viridiplantae; phylum Streptophyta; class Lycopodiopsida; order Lycopodiales; family Lycopodiaceae; genus Diphasiastrum; species Diphasiastrum complanatum. The sequence continues at coordinate 49,689,262 of CM055099.1, forward strand.
ATCAAATGGTGGCTCACTCTACTTTCGTTAAGAGGGGTCTACTTGCATTTAATACATTTGCCTAGAAATACTAGTTCCTACATGGTCATTCCATCTTTCGTTGAGCAATAGGATGAGTGCCACGATACTTTGAAGTTAATCTCTCACTTGCTTCTAAAAGGAAAAATCCAAATAGAATAATTAGATGAACTTAGTCTCTCACTTGCTTCTAAAAGAGAAAAATCCAAATAGAATGATTAGATGAAGTTAATCTGTCACTTGCTTCTAAAAGAAAAAATCCAAATGGAATGATTAGATGAAGTTAATCTTGATTTCCATATCCAACCACCCATAATAGACTCATTCACGTCCGAGAGAGAGAGAGAGAGAGAGAGAGAGAGAGAGAGAGAGAGAGAGAGAGAGAGAGAGAGAGAGAGAGAGAGAGAGAGAGAGAGAGAGCATACAAGAGTTAAAGGTAACCAACACTCCCAATTCTAGGAAGGTGTGTAGCCCTTGTTTTCTTCCGTTAAAGATGTGGTTCAAATGTTTTTTGTTGGAAGATGAGTTCCACAAGAAAGCCCAAACGCCGTAGGGAGGGAGCATGTGGTGACATTCAGGAGTAGGATATAATCGTGTGGTTCAGGAGTTTCGATTAGTACTCAATAATGTTCTCTCTATTTTTCTCTTCATGTGTGTTTAGGGTGGGTGTGGGTGTGTGCGCGTGTGTGTGTTTCATGCTACTAGTTTACGGTTTGTGTTATATATTAATTTATGTTTCATGCTAGAGAGAGAGAGAGAGAGAGAGAGAGAGAGAGAGAGAGAGAGAGAGAGAGAGAGAGAGAGAGAGAGAGAGAGAGAGAGAGAGAGAGAGAGAGAGAGAGAGAGAGAGAGAGAGAGAGAGAGAGAGAGAGAGAGATACATCCAACATTTTCAACTTTTGCAGAAGAAGGAACGTAACCTCGTGCTTCACAAAGCTAATCACAATCTATGAAGGTTATGAACCTTTTACTGACAATCTATCTGAACGAAAGAATTGATGCATGAAAGCATCTACAATGTCTATCTCACATGTTAGAAATCATGCTTCATTCTCTATCTCTTTGAATATTGAAAAGGTATTCACTATATACACAAATTGTATAGGTGTGTAGATGAAGAAGGTACAAAAGTGGTTGTGCCGTCTGTAGGAGATTGTGGGTGGTTGTTGTTGTTGTCAAATCTGATTGCACAATGCATAGAACGAGCTTGAGGACGCCACGACGTCGAGCTTCACTAAAATTGACACTTGTGAAAATGCAAAAATTGTGGCACTTTGTCCCATTTTTTGTCTGTCATGAATTGCATGTGAAAAAAAAAATGCAAACTGTGCAGTTGTCACGTTTCTAGAAGTGTGGCAAAGCACTTAGTTGCTCAGGATGACCCAAAGGTGAAAAGGCAACAATGTCAGCGACAATGGCAGCTTATTTGCCTGTGGAAATTCCTGAGTAAAAATGCAAACTGTAGTGACAAACAACTCAAATATGCAGACTGTGGGACAACACAAGTAAAAATACAGCAGCATGAATGAAGGCAGATTAACATAGGATTTAGGAGAGTAGAGGAGATAAATCCAACACAAATGGAATGAAGCCAAAGCAATAAGAAAGGATGATGCCAATTCCACTGCCAAATTTCTGTGAAAGATTCAACTAGTTTCATCACATTTTGCAATATTTCCATATTTGGCATATTGAGGCCAAAACTTGTTTTAGACTTAAAGGTTGATTTTTCAAAGTTCATTAGTCTAAATTTCATTTGAATAAACACTTTTTGAAAGTGTGGGAAAGATAGAATGCGATTTTGAGTAGATTCAATTTGAATAAGTTGGGTACATTAAATCTAGATCCAAAATTGGTAGGGTTAGCATTTTGGTGGGAAAGCCAAGTGGCCAAATAGGGTTTGGACCTGTTATAAAAGGATGTAACTTGTGGAGAGAGTCATCTTCTCTCTTCTCTATCTCATTTCATGCTTATACATGGTTCTCTTGGGTTCTACTATCCATTGGTGCACTATCTTGGTGATTGCTTGCAATTCTATGTGAAGAAGGCAATGTACCAAAGAAAGTTGATGTTGATGAAACTAACAATCTTCAAGTTGTTTTTCCTATCTTTCTTGATGGTGATGGATCTATGGATGATGGTGGTGGAGATGCCTCTCCAATTCAAGTCTCAAGAAGACCCTCAAAGCAAAGTGAAAAGCCAAAAAGGCTTACATATGATGAGAAGGGTAAGCAAGTTGTGGAAGGTACAAACTTGGCTTTACTCACGTGTTTTGGTACATGTTCTTGTATAGATGATGTTATATGCATATGGATGGTTGTCTTCATGAAATGGATGTCATTTATGGTTATGGAAAATAGGTCTTGGTCAATGGTTTTGATGACAAGAGATGTCGCGGTCGCGAAACAATCGCGAAAGCAAAGCAACCACGATTCAACGCGTTTCGGATGGAGTTCAGATGCGATCGCTGGACATTGCCAGCTGAATCACTCCCATAGTCCTCCAGAATATAGTCAGGCAATGTTGATCTACGTTTATAAATTAATGCAACATTCAACAAATTCAACCAATGTGCAAAATTAATATGAATGCGAGAATCAGACACACGAATAATCAGCAGACACATTTGCATTCAAAATCATACATCATAAATTGACATGTGCACAATGGCTACAAGATCATCTACTGATTTTCTTCTGATTCTTCAAGGGCACTGCATGCATATCCACGCAGTGCGTTGGCATGAGAGAAATACAATTCTCTCACAAGTGGATGTCTCGCTTACTAGCGAACCTATGGATCTCTTGGATCCTAATCACAGAACTCGTCTCGCATGCAGACGGACTTCTTGTCTGTATTTCGTCTTGATTGCTTACTAGCATCAGACTACTTCATACATCTATCTGTATGTTCATCTATGTGCCAAGTATCATCCAGTAAGTATATAGTCGTTCTATATAACTTATAAGATTAGAGTGATTAAGTATCTACAACTAATTAGGAAACTACAAGAGTGGGAGATTAGCCATGATCTAGAGTGTATCTGCTGACATCATGCCATCAGATCAAATATCTGTACTTATGGGTACTTGCATGATCTTTGCTGGTACTCTTTGGAACGTGAGGGCAGAGGAGGTTTCACTATGTTTTTCGTGTCGCGTCGTTGGTTTCGTTTCCGTCATCTGACTTTCTCATGTTGGACAACAAAAGATTCTCGTTTGCGAATCTTTCGTGTTTGTGTCTTTTCGTCAGGTGTTCATGAAATTTTTGTGCTTCGTGTCTCTTGACTTTCATGTTCGCGAACATCTTCGTCAGGAAGAGGGCTGAAAGCTAGCAAAGCTTTGTAAACAAAAACGTCTTGTTTCTTCAGCTCCCTCTCAAAGGATGATAGCTTCACAATCTCGAGACTGCTCCTCTGTCTCTCAAAAAGTCCTTTGTCCAGGACTTTGGTGAAGATGTCAACAGCCATGTCTTTCGTTCCAAAGAAGGTGGTCTGCAACATCTTCTTTTCAATTAGATCCCTGATCAAGTGGTACTTGATCGTAATGTGCTTTGTTCTGGAATGGAACACAAGATCTTTCGTCAGGTGTATTGCAGAGGTGTTGTCCATCTGCAAGACCAGAGACTCATTCCTTGTTTCACCCAATTCGTCCAGGAACTATCTTAGCCAGATTATCTCATTGGCCATCTTTGCTGCTGCAACGTACTCTGCTTTGTAGGATGACTGGGCTACAACGGTCTGCTTCTTGCTGACCTAGAGAACTGCTGCTCCTGATGCGATGGTGCACCCTCTTGAGACACTTTTACAATCGTCCTTGAGAGATGTCCAACTAGCATCGCTGTAGCAAAGTATCCTGAAAACCTGCATCATGACAATAACACAGGCCATAATCCCTCGTTGATTGAAGATATTGTAAAATACGTTTTGCAATCTTCCAATGTGTCGAGCCTTGATTCATGCAGAATTGGCTCATTTGGAATACTGCATAAGCAATATCAGGATGTGTGTTGTCTGCAAGGTACATCAATGACCCTATCAGCTTCCTATAAGATGTGAGCTGCATCTGTTCTCTCTCTTTCTCAGTCTTCGGACAGTCATCATTTGTCAGCACCATCCCTGCGAGCATTGAAGTATTTGCTCCTTTGCAGTTCAGCATCCCAAAGTCCTCTAGGATCTTTTGGGTGTATCTAGACCGGTGAAGGTATAACCTACCTCCCTCATAGTCCCTTTCAATTTGCAAGCCTAGATAACACTTGGTTTCTCCCAGATCCACGATCTCGAAATGTTTTGAGATGTCTGTCTTCACTTCAGCAATCAGCTGCTCACTCCTGCAAAGTATCAGAGTGTCGCGCACGTATACAACCACAATGATGATCTGCCCATCTGTAACTCCGACATATATATAGGAATATGCCAACAGAGCTTGAATCCTAATAATTTCAGGGCTTAATCTTTCTTCTTGTACCACCATTCACTCAGTGTTTTGATCTGTGTCCAAATGGCCAAAAACAACCATTATTTGTCTGGACATGATGAAGTGAGAGGTTGCTCCTGAATCAAGGATTACCTCTTGTGTGTCAGATATTGATGCTACACACACGTGTGTACATAGATAGGCCGTCAAATTTCCATTGTTCAACCTTTTTTCGCCCATCTTCAAGCTTTCTGGATCTTTGACATAGGAAAAACTATTATTGTGCTCAGGTTCTGGTAGCAATCCATGGTTGCATAACCCTTCTTGTGGCAATGGATACACTCAATCTTCAGATTGAGCTAGTAGGAATCTATTAGATTTCTTATGCTCAACCTTAAAGAAAAAAATCGTTAAGTAATGAGCATCTTGAAAACGGAAGGCCGACAACATGATTTCGGACCTTCACATTTTTTTCCTTTAAATTTTTTCCTTGTGCCTTAAACAATTTAAGACACCTTTGCTTTTTTCAGCCTTCTTCACCTTTTTTGTGCCTTCACAAAAAATGCGACACACTGGCTTAGAAACCATTTCTGGACCACCTTCGTCTTTTTCGCCCCTTTGTGAAAAAGGAGACATAGTGGCCAGAATGCCTTAGAAAACCATTTTAAGACACCTTCGTCTTTTTTTTGCCTTTTTCGTCCCGTTGCAAAAAAGGAGACAAAGTGGCCAGAATGCCTTAGAAACCATTTTAAGAACATTCACCTTTTTCGCCTTTTTTGCCCCTTCGCAAAAAAAGTTACAAAGTGGCCAGAATGCCTCAGAAACCATTTTAAGACACCTTCACCTTTTTTGGCTTTTTTGTTGTCTTTAGTCTAAGGCACCTGCTTTTTTGCTGCCTTTAGTCCAAGACACCTTCGCCTTCTTTGCTGCCTTTAGTCCAAGGCACTTTTCGGCTTTTTCGGCTTTTTTGCCTTCTCCACTGTCTTAAATCTAAGGGCACCTTTAGGATCTACATACCTTAAGTCTAAGGGTACCTTCAGGATTTGCATACCTTCAATCTAAGGGCACCTTCAGGTTTTTCGAGTTTTTCGGATTTTTTTGGGTTTTTGCATTTATGCTACATTGGTAGACCGATGTTGCCAGCTTATCATCAACCCTAAAACAGTTGGAGAAACAAATATCCTAAGGCCGCTTACCAACTTTGATAGATGCAAAATTGGAGTAAATGACAGCTAAGACATAAGATATTTTCTCTCAACACTTGTAAATATATATACTAGCTAAATCAAACTATGTAAGTATTAATTGACTCTTTTTTTTTTTTTTCAATCATAGTTATCTGTAGCCAGCGTTATTATGCTCAGCAAGCTGAAGTTATTACTTCAAGCCATTGTACTCGCTGTTGATATTAATCAGAGTGCAATTTTTGTTTCACTATTGTGTTGTTCATTTGCGTAATCTGTATGAATTCTTCTTGTTGAATATTTCTGCTGCTAATTGTTGCATTTCCGTTCCTACACGCCGTGCTCAAATTCTTGAGCTTCCACTGTCGCTCATGCCCCCACGGTTTTACGACATGGTATTAGAGCGGGCATTTTAGTAATCTATATATCTACTGTGGATTATCAGTCTTGTTTCTATCAAGACGTCTTACTAGCAAATGCGCAACCAACAATATTTTGATAGTCGTTGTTTCTACCAAAGATCTCGTTCAGCCAGAATGGATCCATCATCTAGTTCATCTCTCATTGACAAACTCGATGGAGATAACTACCATCTCTGAAAATTCAAGATAAAGGTTATACTTCTAGCCAAAGAACTGTGGGACATCGTTGATGGCACATAGCTCAAACCAGAAGGTGATGCAGCCATCATCACCAAGTGGACAGTGAGAGATGGCAAAGCATTTGCCATGATTACTCTCAATATCAAGATCAGCCACATACGTGCTGCTCAAACCGCTAAGGATGCATGGGACATCCTAGCAACTCTTTACAACATCAGAGACATTACTTCCAAGCTACATCTAAGGAAGAAATTTTTCACCCTCAGAATGTCTAACATAGATAGTGTTTCGAGTCATCTCAACACGTTCAAAAATCTTATGGAACAGATGACTGCAACTGGCTCAGTCATAGAAGATTCTGATGCACTCATGACTCTATTATCGAGTCTACCTGAAGCCTACAAAAATTGGGTAATGGCAATTTCTACCCAAGAGCACCTCACTCTATCAAGAGCAATTTCGCTACTCCTACAAGAGGAGATCAGAAGATCAGCTCCCTAGGCTCAGGATCAGATCCTCAAGCTCTGTATTAAAAAAATCAGAAGTTTAGATCCAAGAGGTCTACACAGTCAGACTATCATGACAACAAGAGCAATATGCAATGACCTGTATCAAATACACCATCAACTTCAAAGTCTTCATCCTTCTAGCCAAGACAAAATCTATTCTGTAAAAATTGTAAGAGGACTGGTCACCTTATCAAGGCTTGTAGAATGCTGCAATACAACAACAAAAGGAAGCAACAATTCCAATTACAAGCAAATGCTGCTTCCACCAGTCACTTGATCCAACAATAGGATGAAGATGAAGTTGTCTTCTTGAACAAAGTCGAAGAACAACAGGATCGATTCCTAGTATTTCGACTGAAGAAACAAAATGTTTCTAGTGCCAAAGACTTGCTAGATCTCCACTCTGATTTTGAGAAAAGACACAAGAAACGTGAACAATTTTGTGACACACGACACAAAATTGTTTTGCGACACAAAATCATTCTTGCTCCATGAACGACCAAGAAGATCAACCAAGTACCATGGGGTACAAATATTTCATCAGATATCATGACATTAGCAAAAGTACTCTAGATCGTGGCTAATCTACCATTCTTGTAATTTACGATTAGTTATATATGTTTAATCTTTCTAATTTGGAAGTTACACGATGTGACATGAAAAAGTTTGTGAAGTATATACTTTCTGTTTGATGCATGATACAAGTAAGTCAGATAGAAGACGAAAAATACAGAATACATGACCGCCTACATGCGAGAAAATTTTGTAGAGGATATGTAGATCCAGAAGTCTGCTAGTAAGCGAGACATTATTCATGAGAACACTGTATTTCTCTCATGCCAATGCACTGTGTGGATCTGTTGCACAGTGCTTGAAAAGTCAGAAGATTAATAGATAATATTGTAGTGGTTATGCACATATTAATTTGTATGATTGTATGATCTCGAATGAATATTAGTTTGCTACTACTTGTGTGTCTGATTCACTTGTTTATTCAATTTTGCACTTTGGTTTGATTTGTTGAATGCTATATTAATCTATTAACGTAGATTAGCAGTGTTTGTCTACACTTTGAAGGATTGTAGGAATGATATAGCCGATAGTGACCAACAATCATATCTGAATTTTTGACAAACTGATTTTGTTCGCGAATGCTTTCGCTTCATGTTTCGCTTCGTTTTGCATAGCGATCACTTGCTTATAAGCGTAAATCAATTTCAGAGCTCACTTAAGTTTCGTTTCATTTCACTTCATTTTGTCTTGTTTCGTTTCGTCTCGTCTCATCTCGTTACAGAGCTTGATTGATCTTTTCGTGAATTCTTCTCTTTCGTCTAATTTCGATTCATTTTGTTTCATTTTTTGCGATCTCTATGCTTTCAACATGAATCAATGTCAAAGCTCATTTAAGTTTCGCTTCGCTTCATTTTTTTCGTTTTTGTCTAGATTTCGTCTCATTTTGTTTCGTTATGTTACAGAGCCTGAGTGATCCAACACAAATTATTCTCGAACAGAAATAATTCGAGTTTTGCAAAACTGTTCGTGAATCGTTCGAGACTTTTATCAGTTTGTCACTAGAGTTCTAGCTGGAATTTGCATTTTCTTAGTGCAATTTTTTGCATTAGTGGTATCAGAGCCTTAGTCTGACATAGCTGAAAAGCTATCAGATCCAGGAGGTTAAGCATTCAAACAAAGAACCATCAACAAGTGAATAATACAAATTCAAAAGCAATGGCTTCAATTAACAGCATACAATCCAAGACCTATACAGTTCTAGATTCATCAGAATCTAACTTCCTAGCATGGAAGGTTAAGACCTCGTTGATATTAAAGGGAAAAAGATTATTCCCTTGGGTAAATGGCACCGAGGAGATGCCTACAACAACACACAAAGACCTACGTGAATGGAGGGAGAAGAATGACAAGGCAGTAGCCTTGTTATCATCATCCATCAAGGGTAGCTTGACTCTTGACTTGACTACACTCTCTAAACCAAAAGAGATGTGGGATACACTACTCACAAGATTTCAGACGATCATCATGCAGTCAGATAATGATGCTTGAGGATCAGCTGACAAACTTGTAGTGGGATGGCAAAGACCTCACCTCTTTTGTTAGAAAAATGAAGGATCTATTCTTTTCACTACAAAATTTTGGAGCAGAAAATGCAGTGTCAGCAGAGAAGCAGCTCACGTATCTGTTGAGAGCCTTACCAAGATCCTTCCTGTTACATACCTATGTAACTAGTAGTACTTCAGACCCCTATTAGTCCATTTAGTGTTGGGGGCTACATGGCAAGGTACCCTTAGGATTAAGGGTATGTGCCCTTGGATAAAGACAGGCAAGTGACTATACCTTAGTCAGAGGTATGGAGTCATGAGACTCTTGGATAAGGGTTACCCTTAGGATTAAGTGTAGGTGCCTTAGATAAAGGTACTAGTGTCCTTGATTAAGGACAGGTAGGTGTCTATGACTTGGATGGAGGTATGGAACCTAGAAAGGTCTTAGAAAGTCATTGGATAACTATATTTCTAAACCTTGGGCCTCAATCTTGAACCATATCACTTTATTGGTCTTGGACCAAAGTATACAAGCACAACTTGGGCAATGGGTCCTAGTAGGAGGGTGCCCTCCTAAAGGGTCCATTGAGTTTCAAGTTCCACAAGAATAGTAATCAAAGAGTCATAAGTTATGGAAGATGTCTGATGACCTTCCATAAGCCTATGAAGGCTCTTGAACTCCTCTAGGCCTCTCTCTTTCTCATTGGATGTGCATGTAGCTCCATAGTGTATCGGAGAGAACTAAATGCCATCTATATAAGAGGAGTAGGGCGCCCATTTGGAGGGAGAGAGATCTCTTTTGCTTACCTTGCTTAAGCTATAGTGTGGCTACTAGTGTGTAGAGTAATTCTTGTGTGTAGTATGATAAGGGTTTAGATCTTGCTTATTGTTGTAAAGCTGACTCGGGTGCATCCAGCGTGCCCTGTAAGACTCAAAGGGGTGACACTCTCTAAGGTCCCAGAGCAAGTTAGAACGTCAAGGACTGAGCCTCCGACCTGTGGTGAGCCAGTCAAGTAGTCACAAGTCATGAGCTAGCTCTGGAGCTCGAGTCATGGCCTAGTCAGGAAAGCAAGTTGATTTGGCCGCCAAGACGGCTCTCGGGACCCATGTTTGGGAGCCAAATTGATTCTGCCAGGCTTGCCAGGCTTAATTAGCAAAATAAAAACTAAGTCCTAAAAAGCGTGCTTTACCAGAAAGCACTATGTTTCAAACCAGAGGAGGTGCGCCGAATCACATCAGAACTATAGGGGGAGTCTGGCAGACAGAAACTTGGACAGCTCAACCAACGCCAGGAATCCAGTCGCCAGGTCTCAACTCCCTCTACCAGCACGAGCCAGGCACAATGCCAAGCACGTGTTGGTGGCCCCGAGACCAGTCAGTTTATGTATGAATGTAACCTCTTCCAAATCTAATAAAGTTGATCCTTGGAGATGATTACCATTTCGGTTTCGCCTCCGGGACTGGTCCAAGTGGAAGGACCCTTACTACAACCTTTTTGTGTCACTGGCGCCTAAGGGTCCATGTCATCGCCATGGGGCTTGCCGCTATCCAATTGGTCAGTTTGTCTACCACTATGCCTTGGGTTTCATGTGTGGCTTGTCTTTGCCTTTGGTTACCTTTTGGAGACAGATTCTGAGTTGGCTTTCGGGTTGGTTGGGATTCCAGTTTTCTTAAGTCTGAATGGTTAAGCTTGTTACATTTATGAGTTGGCTTTTACATAAGCGCATGATGGATGAATGTTAGATTTAAGTGCGTGTTGGGGAAACCGCTCAAGTCCCAGCGCCCTTTGAGGCACCGGCGCAACACTTATGGTATGAGACATAAGTAGGGTTTGGATCTTGAGTAAACTATGGTTTGTTGTGATATGCTTTTGATCTGTTTATGGTTAGCAAGGGGGTGCTAGATAGGTCTTGCTTGGAGCTTAGATCTAGCTATGGTTGGGTGGTGAATACTTGAGGCCAGTTTGTTATCTTCCTATATGTTTAAGAGTAGGGACATAGGTGGAGGAGAGATCCTTACCTTTCTAGACTTCTTTAAGTTCTATTAAGATCACCAATTAAATTTTTTTGGAGAAGATTATTGGCTTTCCAGGAAGCTTGTAGTTGGAGTTCCCAATGAATCTATTCTTCTTAAGAAAAGAGTAGTGATCCTTATAGAATTGTTTAGGGACTGATTTTTTGACCATGGTTTGAGATTTTTGAACAAAGTATAGGTTTTGTTTCAAATACTTGAAAATCAAACTTAATAACTTTTTTTGGACTCACTCTTAACCCAAATAATCTCACTCTTGATATTTGGATTGAATTTGATTCGATTTGACAACACTATACCATAAATTCTCACAAGAAAAAAGGATCTACACTAGATCACATAAACTTGACATGTATACTTGACACAAAGATCAGATCCAATCACCCTTTTTGGAATCCCTCTTGACCCAAAGAATCTCACTCTTGAGATTTAGAATGGACATGAAATGGTTTGATAACAATCCATGTCAATAATTTTCACCAAGCATAAAATTTAGACATCTAGAGATTCACAAAGATCCCAACCATGCATGAACACTCAAATATGGACTCCTCCCTGTTCTAGACTCCAAATGGGATCACAACTTGACCCTCACACTCTCACAAAGAAAGTTGAATAGAGGTTATTTGAGTTTTATACATATAATGTCAAAAGTTTGCTCAAAAAATTGAATTCATTCACCCCTATTGGACTCCACCAAGTACCAATGACTCTACCTCTTTAGAGTTGGAATGAAATTCAAATTTTCAGAAATGTGCTACTTCTCTCTCACTAAGATATGTGCTTACAAAGAGCTAATCCCACTTAGCAAAATTTGATCACAATGAAGAAGACAAATTTTCCACCAAAGTCAAGAATTGAGCTACTAGTTCTTGCCCTCTACAAAGGAAGGAAGAATTGAAAATTTTGGATCAACCACAACGCATATGCCTCACTCACCCTTATGACTTTAATTCAAGCCAAAAAAACACACTCACACACTTGAGTAGGGGTGAACAGTTTGACCTGGATATCAAATTTTTCTCCTAGTACTTGCCAACAATTCTTATCACCTTGTATAGGTAGATTTTGCCTTTATGAGTATTTGTGCTTTAGAGATTCACTAAGATTTTACTTGGAGGACTGATCCAAGAGTGTCTTCTAGCATTTAGATGCTTCTAGACTCAGCCCTTTCACTTCTAAACAAATCTAGAATGAAGGTATAATGGGTTTCCTCCTCCTCTTGAATAGCATCTCAAAAGCTATTCTTCCATCCAATATAGCACTCGGCCACCTATTGCGTAGAAAGTTAGCACACAATAAGGCTTGATCCCAAAATGGTTTAGGAAGATTAGCACTAAACCTCATAGCTTTGGCACCTTCCAACAATACAAAAGCTTAGATCTGGTCTTGTGATGGTTAGATATATAAGTCAACCAACTAGCTTTCTATAGAGAGTAATGTCCTCAAAGGAGCTTTCATTACCTCTTATAATTAGCTTTACATAGGAGTAATCTTTCATTACTCCATAGGTGTATCACAACACTTTGCTTCTACTATATGAAATCATCTTAGAATAAAAGTAGCATACTTCTCTTGACAAATGAAAGTAGATTGAGAATATCTAATCACTTCTATTCCTAAAATGTAATGCAAATGACAAAGATCATGCATCTCAAACTCCTTCATGAGAGCACTCTTGATATCATCAACATCTTGATTGTTTCCACCAGTCAAGATGATATCATCCACATAGATTAGCAAGATAGTAACATCATTTCCAGCAAATCTAAAATATAATAAATGATCATACTCACTCATAACAAAATTTTGAGAGATTAATAATGTGTTAAGTTTGGCATACCAACAACTTGGTGCTTGCTTAAAACCATACAAACTCTTTTGTAGAAGACACACATGATTTGGCTTTGTAGGTGAAATGTAGCTCTCAAATTACTCCATGTACACTTCCTCCTCAAGGTCACCATTCAAAAAAGCATTTGTAATGCCCATTTGCCATAGATCCCATCCAAAAAGAGTAGCAAGAGAGATGATGTCCTAAATGCTAACCATCTTTGCCATGGGTGCAAAGGTCTCATCATAATCAATTAGTGCAAGAGGGAGTGTGAAAATTGTCAACTAGTTTGATATTCTGGTCATATTTGTTGATTTGGTTATATTAGTCTAAAAGCATTTTAATTACCACTTTTAGAAAGTGAGGGAAAGTAGAAAGTCAAGTTTTGACACATTCAAATATAAATGTTAGATACATTGAATTTAGTCCACATTAATGATAGGGTTTTAATTATGGAAGAAAATCAAGCTCATTAATGATGAAGAAACAAAGTGTTTCGAGCCACAAAGCTTTGCTAGCTTTCGAGCTCAAGTCTACGGAAACACAAGGGAGCATCCCAGACACGATTACTAGAGCTTTGAAGACTGAAGGCCCGAAGATGACAATAAAATGTTCGTTGACTAGAGGCCACTTGAACACAAAAGAAAAATGTTCGTGGACCCAAGACAACCTAATGACAAGGCCAAAGAGGGAGAAGAAGACACGAAGACCCAAGGGGCGGCGGGTCTCCACGTGTCAAAGTAGAAAGGAGATTGTGAAAGTACAAGGAGAACATCATCCTCCAGAGACTAACAGGATACCGTTGGAACGTGCCTAATCAGCCATTTTTGTAATCTCTTGATCAACTAATTGTGTCCTCCTCTCTATACACATGAAGATCGTAATTATTGATTATGCAGATGCAAAGAATCAGATTGGTAGTATACCAATGTAAGCTGAGCACCGTGTAGCCAGCTAATGTTCTAGAAGTCGGCTAGTAAGCGTGACAAGTTTTGATTCATGAAAGATAGAGTTTCTTTTGTGAAGTTTTTAGCACGTGTGAACTTCACCACACACCCTACAGGATCTTACTGAGGTGTTGTGATTGCACAAGATTGATCAAAGAACAGTATGCTTGAAAAATCTAAGGCAAGAGCACAATGGCATACATCTGATGAAAAAATCTAACTCTTCACTATGAGAAGTGAATGTCAGAAATAATTCTAAGTGTTCAGTATGGGAAAAAGAGGCTGCTCTTGGGTAGAGAGAGAAAATCATACATAGAAAACTCGGGTAGAGAGAGAATGAGTCCAAAACACCAAAATCTCAATATTCACAATATGGCAAAACATGCCCAGCTTTTCCTACATGAGAGAGACTCGAATTCCGACAGTGGAATTGCATGGAAAGTCCACTTAACTGAACTAATTCAACTACCAGAGATACACATGTGTAACTGCATGCATGTATGGTGCATGTACATCATGTCAACTCATAAAATTGCCTAGACATGTGTAGATCACAGAAACTACTTTGCATGTTGCATGCACTGATTGCATGTGGCTTGCATGCATACAGTAAGACTTTGCATGCTATCAACACATTTGCATGTCATTACAATTGAACCTATCTAACTCAAATCCGAGCTACACTAGAAGGAATGTGCTCAATTCACCCTCTTTATATGTACAGCATGAAATCTTGTGGAAATTATCATGGTCATGACCCCAAACTCGAGATAGGAAAATAATATTTTAATAATCTTCACACTCCTCCTTAAAATTTATGTTCCTATCAACATAGATTTTGAAATTAGGCCAAGGTTAGACCTCATCTTCATAAAGACATTCTTGAGTAGTGGCTTGGTGAGAAGATCTGCAACACAATCTGAAGATGAAACATGCTCCAATGAGATCTCTCCTCCAATGACTTTTTCTCTTACAAAATGATGAGCCACTTCAATATGCTTGCTCCTTGCATGAAAGGCTGGATTATTTGCAAGAGCTTGAGCAGAAATGTTATCATTAGTGAATAATTGGTAAATCTTCATCTGCATAACACTTAAGCTCCAAAAGTAGCCTTTTGATCCATAAAACCTCCTTTGTTGTGGTTGTAAGAGATTTGTATTTAGCTTCACAAGATGATAAGGAAATAGTTGCCTGCTTCTTTGACAACCAAGAAACCAAATTTTCTCCAAGAAATATAGTGTAAGCACTTGTGGATTTTCTATCCAACCTGTCTCCTGCAAAATCAGAATCTGAAAAAGCAATCAAGGTCAGATCTTCTCCTTCATAGTATAGTCCATAATCCAAGGTAGAAGATATATACCTCAAGACTCTTTTAGCCAACTTCCAATGATATAACTTTGGATTATGCATGTGTTGACTCAGCTTATGAACACAAAAGCTTAGATCAAGCCTAGTCACTGTTAACCAAATAAGTGAGCCAATAAGACTCCTATAAAGAGTGATGTCCTCAAAGTATTTTTTATCATCTTTAATAGGAACTTTTACAGTGTGCTCCATAGGTGTATCTATGCCTTTACAGTTCTCCATATGAAATTTTCTGAGCATGGAAAATGCATATCTACTTTGGCTTATAAATGCATGACCTTTCCAAAAATCTATTTCAAGGCCAAGAATATAGTGAAAAACTCCTTAAGTCCTGCATTTTAAACTCAATACCAAGTGCATGCTTAGTTTCTTCAACTAACTTCTCACTGTTTCCAAGAAGAATGCTATCATCTACATAGATGAGAAGAATAATTACAAAGTTATCTACAAACTTATAATACAGAGAAGGGTCATATTCACTTAGACAAAATCCGAGTGATATGAGATAAGAATTGAGCCTTGCATACCAAGACCTTGGTGCCTGTTTCAGTCCATACAGACTTTTGAACAAAAGACAAGCTTTTGATTTATCACCTTCCTTCACAAAACTTGGAGGTTGCTCCATATAAATCTCCTCCTCAAGGTAACCATTGAGAAATGCATTAGAGACATCAAACTGGAACATACTCCATTTGTGAAAACATGCAAGAGAGATGAGTATTCGAATTGTTACCATCTTTGCAACTGGTGCAAAGGTATCTTCATAATCAAGACCGTTAATCTGAGAGTAGCCTTTAGCACAAAGTCTTGCTCTATACTTATTGATAGATCCATCATGATTATACTTGATTCTGAATACCCACTTACATCTGATCACGTGCATGTTGTTTGGTGGCTCCACAAGCTCCCATGTGTTATTTGACATCAAGGCTTCAAATTCTTGGGTCATTGCTTCAACCCACTTCTTGGATTGAAAAGCTTCTTGGACATCCTTAGGCTCTTCATCTGATATAAAAATTGCATGATAGGAAGTTTCACCTTCCACTTGCCTTCCTTCTTCATCATATGTGAGCCTCCTTGGCTCAGATCTTGCTCGTGTAGAACTTCTTGGCGTGATAGCTTGAATCTGCTCCTCCTCAAGCCTCGGCCTCACCTCTTCTTGAACATCATCAAGGTTGATAATTGATCTTGCATGTCTCTCTTTGATCTGAGCATCATCCAAGTTAAATTTCTGATCTTCATGGAAGACCACATCTTTACTAACAACATTTTTGTCAGTAGAGGGCAAATAAATCTTGTATGCTTTTTTAGTAGATGCATAATACACAACCAAAAATCCTAAGATGGTCTACCTTAGGCTTTTTCTTATACAACATCTCAAATGGTGTCTTTCCTCCTATTGCAATATTTGGAAGCCTATTACAAAGATAGTTTGCACATGCAACTGTCTCTTCCCAAAATTCTTTAGGCAGAGAAGCTTCCAGCCTAATGGCTTTTGCACATTCACACAAAGTTCTATTTTTTCTCTCAGCAACTCCATTTTTCTGAGGAGTATATGAACAAGAAAACTCTCTTTGAATACCCTCTCTCTCACAAAAGTCTTTAAACTTATTGGAAGTGCATTTCCCTCCACTATCACTTCTGAAAGCTTTTATCTTGAAAGGAAACTGCTTCTCTACATAAGCTTTAAAAGTAAGAAAAACATCATAAACCATGGCTTTTGAAGACAACATATAGATCCAAGAATGTCTTGTATAATCATCTACAAAAGAGACAAATCAGTTGGCTCCTCCTTTGCTCTTAGTTGATAAGAAATGAACATCTGAGTGTACAAGTTCAAATGGTTGCTTTGTCTTGATACTTGATCTAGGAAAAGGCCTTCTGTGTGACTTTGCCAGCACACAAGCTTCACAGGTAGAAGCTCCTTTGACAGTGTCTTTGGTAGACCAACAACTTTTCCTTCTTTGACCATAGATTGCATGGCTTTGAGATTGGGATGACCCAATCTCTTATGCCACAGATCCTCCTATAGAATCTTGGTCTCATAAGCAATATCTGAAATGTTAGCACTCTCCCTAGAATCTAGTTTGTATAACTTACCAATTCTAGATCCTCTAGCAATAACTTCATTTTCTCTTGAGATTATACACTTGTCAACTTGAAACTTGACATCCAATCCACTATCAAACAATTGTCCTACACTAATGAGATTCTTAGTCAACTTAGGTACATACAGTACATCTTGTAAGCAAATTTTTTTTGATGATGATGCATGTAATGGAATACTACCTATTCCTTCAATCCTACACTCTACATCATTAGCAGTATAGATTGACCTTTTTGCACCTAAATATGGCATGAGATTAGTGAAAGAGTTCCTAGAACTAGACATGTGGGAACTAGCCCCACTATCTATCCACCAAACTTCTTCATTCTTAACAGAAAGAGATGAGAAAGTAGACATCATTAATGAATCCTCTCTTTCCCTCTCTACACCCTCACACTCATCCTCATTAGTAAGGTTAGCTTGCTTAGATTGGTTCTTCTTCTTGAAACAATTTGATGCATAATGTCCTTTCTTTCCATAGAAAAAACACTTGATCTTTGACAGCTTCTTCTTGCCACTGGATGTTGCACCTTGTGAGGACTGATCCTCACCACCTTCTTTGGCTTTGTCCTTCTTGAAGTGTTGTTGTCCTTTGCCCTTGCCTCTTGACTTGTCTCTGATGAAGAGTGCTTTGTCATCTCCACCATCTTTCAATGAAAGTTTGTTGATCCTCAGCATCTTGTTCTCTTGCCTACTTTCTTCAGCAATGAGAACACCTTGTAGTGTCTCCAAGGATGAAAGATCCTCTCTGACAACATAAGTCTACACAATATTTTCATACTCATCTCTAATTCCATTTAGGACTAATTATACAAGTTCAGTGTTCTTAAGAGCATTACTAATACCAGCTAACTCTTGATGAAGATCCTTAACTCTCATGACATATAATGAAGCACTCTCATCTACTCTCTGATAACTTAGAAATATTTGGTTTCTGAGTGTAAGCAATCTAGAAGTATTTTTGATCTCATAGATTGTTTTTAGAGTATCCAAAGCTTCCTTGGTAGTGGTGCATGTACTGATCTCTCTTAACACTTCATTGGTAGCATTTATTTTTATAAAATGAAGGGTAATTTTGGTTCTTTTGTGGAATGCTGCAGCTTCATTAGGTGCAGCAGCTTCTTCTTCAGCTCCACTCACAATATCCATTACATCATGTAGAATCAACAATGATGACATTCTGATCTTCCACATTGCATAATTGGAAGATGTTAATCTCTCACTGTGCTCTAAGAAATGTGAACCAGATTAAGACATCTTCTTGGTGAGAAATTCTAGTAATGATAAAGAATGGAGTTGATAGGATGTTACTTGCTATCTCAATCTAGGATCTAACACAGATGTTGATCCACCCTAAGAAATCTAGCAATAGATGTGAGAACAAATTCTCAATATAGAAAATCAATCTATCTTGAATTTGGATCTTGCTTCAGTCATAAAAGAAGAAGCACATGCAAGCAAGAAGTCTATCTCTCCCACGAGTTTCAATGTATTGAAAAACTCTCTAGGAATTTACTCTCAACTCAAACACAGTAATATGTGTGAAATGAAAAGTCTAAGACCTCAGAACACTCACTTCTATCCAATCATACTTGATTGACAGTGAAAATTGATGAAAAATGGTGAAAAAGACATATGTGTCCTCACTTTGGCATATCCCACGAGTTGAGTACCCTTTAAACTCTCTGATTTCCTAAAACTCTTCCAAAATAAATAAAATTAATTTTAAAAACAAAAGCAACACATTTTACTCCTCAATACCTATCCAACAAGCTATAGAAAATCAAATTTGGATCATTCCTTGAGAAGTAGCACTCATTAATGAGGGCTGAATTCACACGTGTGAGCTCTCTGTCCATACAGAGCTCTCTTGTCTTGAACATGATCGAATGATTTATTGTCTAGTAGTTGTATGTTTGTAGTCATCTAGTTCATCTCTCATTGATAAACTCGATGGAGATAACTACCATCTCTAGAGATTCTAGATGAAGGTTATACTTCTAGCCAAAAAACTGTGGGACATCATTGATGGCACAAAGCTCAAACCATAAGGAGATGCATCCAACATCACCAAGTAGAGACTGAGAGATGGCAAAGCATTTGTCATGATCACCCTCAATATCCAGGATACTCATGCATAAGGCAAGGTTGGTGGCCAAGGGAAGTCCAATGCTTCGTAAACAAGTCTTTTTCCAATCCTTTGGTGAAGATATTAGCTACACATTTTCTTGAAGAAACATGTTGAAGTTCCACCTCCTTTTCCATGACTAGTTCTCTCACAAAGTCATATGCCACCTCAATATGCTTGCTCCTGGAATGAAATATAGGATTGATATACTCACTACCATTGTCACTCCTCAAGTACTCGACTGTAGTGAATTGGTTCTCCCTTGAGTTCTTGAATTCTTCAGCCTTGCTCTTTAGTAGATAGACCCAACAAAATCTACTAAAATCATCAAAGAAAGTGACATATGTCTTAGCTCCTCCATTTCTAATAGTAGTAATACCATGAATATCCGAATGTACAACTTGGTAATAGATGGAATGAACAAAACATCCTATTTGTAGAGAGAGAAATAGGAATTGTGCCAATCCCTTTGATTGCACACTCACCATCATTGCATGTAGATCACCATCTTGTCATCTCCATATGCCAACAAAGAAGTGAAATACTCCTTTTAAAAACTCATGTGTGAGCTTGCTCCACTATCAATCCACCATGGATCAATATCTCCAACAATAGAACTCAAACATGAAGACATCACAAAAGCATCATCATTTGTGTTTTCAATATCAACGCCATCCTCATCAAGAGTTAGATTGCCTTGCTTTTCTCCTTGATGTCTCTTCTTTTTGTAGCAATCACTAGCAAAATGACCCGTGATGCTAGAATATGAGCACTTGAATTTAGACCTATCTTTCTTCTTACCAGAAGAAGAAGACTCACCATGATCTTGTCCTTTAGACCACTTGCCCTTTCCTTTGCCCTTGAACTTGCCTTTGATGAACATTGCCTCCTCACCATCTTGAGATGTTGTTGTAGATCCACCTCTTGCTTGAAGCCTATATTCTTCATTGATCAAGATATCTTGAAGATCCATCAAAGTTGGCAAAGTTTTTTGAATAGTAAGACTTTGTACAATGTTAGCATGAGCATCCAACAAACCATTAAAAATAAATTGAACAAGCTGCTCTCCTTCCTTAATGCTCTTATCAATGCAAGCTAACTCATCATTTAAAGCCTTCACTCTCAAAACAAAAAGTATTAGAACTCTCTTCTTTCTTTTGTATGCTTTGAAAGATTTGTCTTCTTAGATTCAAAACTCTAGATGTAGATCTTGATCACCCTATGGTCTACCAACAATCTAATGAATCTTGCCACTTCCTAAGATTGAAACACACTCTATTGAAGTCCAACAACCTCAAAAATAAAGATCCAATCAAAAATAGGGTTTTGACAAAAAAATGAATCTTCCAAATACTACATGCAATTGCCACAAACTTGATATGGAATCTTGTAGCCTCTAATGAAGCCTTCCTAATGCAATTAAAATTGGACAAATCCAGTAATCCATGTGTGATATCGAAATTCTTCAAGATGATAAACCTAAATTGAGTTTTGACCTACAAAAGATCAATTTTACATATTTAAAATGCTTGATTTCTGTGTAGAAATCAATCTAGCAACTCCTCCAAATATTTGCTACGTATGGCTGATCCTTTCAGATTTGATACCATGTGAAGATTTTGTGAATCACTAAGATCCAAAATCATTTATTGATCTTTGGTATGAAAGACAACACAATTAGCACCATTGGCAATGTAGAAAATCAACATCTACTTAATGAAAGAGATGAAAACTTAATATGACATTGATCAAGCATCAAACATATCATAGCATGAAATTTCTGTCCATACAAAATATTAAGTTATTGTATTTCACATGTGTGAACCCAACGAACCATATATCAAAGCATTCTACACACAAAATTGCAAGATATCATCAATATCGTGCACCAATGGATAGATGAACCCAAGATAACTCACGTATAAGCATGAAATGAGATAGGAGAGAGAATATCATCCTCTTACCATGAATTTACATCCTTTTATAACAGGTCCATGCCTCATTAATTAGCTTGGTTTCCCTCCATATCAAAACCCTATCATTAATGTGGACTAAATTCAATGTATCTAATATTCAAATTTGACTGTGACCAAACTCAACTTTCTACTTTCCCTCACTTTCTAAAAGTGGTAATTCAAATGCTTTCAGACTATTATAGCTTTGAAAAGTCAAACTCTTAGTCTAATATGAAAATTGGCCTCAATTTCCAAATAAAAGAATATGACCAAAATATCAAACTAGTTGACAATATCTCACAAGAATGGAGTCTCTTCTTGAGATGAATGAGTTGATGGAAATTGTTGTACGTGTGGACGAGAGACTTTTGGCACCTCAAGAACAAATGAGGTATGATAGGAGGTCAAAGATAGCTCTTAATAGGATTAGATGAATTTGGCAACTTCTCAAGGAAGTTAATAAGTGCACTACATCTAGTGAGGCTTGGAAAACCTTGAAGAAGGTTTATGGGTCTAAGTCTACATCAAGGGCTCTAACCCTTAGGAGGAAAATCTTTCAAAGTTTTCAAAAGAAGGATGAAAGTGCTCATGCTTTTGTTTTGAGGGTTAAGCATTCAATGATGAGTTAGCATGTATTGATGAAAGAATTAAGGAGATAGAACTTATTCAAGTCGTTCGTAGTGGATTTTGGATGATCATGCTAATCTTGTTCAAAGTTGCTATTCAAAAGAAATTTCTCCAAGCAAGAGGATGATCATCTTCCACATCTCAAGTTGGAGAGTAGGAAGCTATGTTTTTAAGAGGCAAGTTCAAAGGCAAGAGAAAAAGCAAGTGGTCTAAAGGGCAAGATCAATGTGAGCCTTCTACTTTTGTTGGAAAGAAGAAAAACATATTCAAAGCTAAAATGTTTCTATTGTGGAGTCAAAGGACATTTTTCTAGTGATTGCTTCAAGAAGAAAAAAAAGATCAAGTTGAGAATCAAGAAATCTAACTATTGATGAAGATGGTGTTAATGATCAAAACTCAAATGATGATGCTCTTTTGATGTCTTCATGTTTTATTGCTAATGATGGAGATATCAATCCTTGGTGGAGCAAGCTCACACATGAGTTTTCATAAAGAGTACTTTACATCTTTGTTGGCATATGAAGGTGACAATAGGGTTCTACATGGCCAATGATGGTGAGTGTGCAATCAAAAGGATTGGCACAATTTCTCTCTCTCTCTCTCTCTCTCTCTCTCTCTCTCTCTCTCTCTCTCTCTCTCTCTCTCTCTCTCTCTCTCTCTACCAATAGGAATGTTTTTTGAAGGATGTTTTGTCCATTCCATCTATTACTAAGAACCTTCTTAGTGTGAGTCAAATGCCAAATAAGGGTCTTAAGGTGGAGTTTGATGGTGATGCATGCTTGATCAAGAAAAAGATATGGTGATTGCAAAAGAGAAGAGACAACATTAATTGTTCAAACTTGATGCTTTTGTTGTTGCTAACCAATTTGGATGTATGGCAAAGGAGCAATTGTCAATGCAAGAGGTATGGCATAAGAAATTGGGGAATCACGACTTCAAGTCATTGGAGGTAATGGCAAAGAGGCAAGTTGTTTTTGGTCTTCCAAAGTCTCTAACTAGCATGAATCATGTTTGTGAGCAATGTGCAAATGGATCACTTTTAACCAGTTTAAGATGAGAACTGAAAACATTTTTGGTGAAGTCACATAGGTTACCTTATAAGAGATCTATATCTAGATCTACTAGGCCTTTCCAACTTGTGCATTTGAATATACATGGATTTAGTGTAAGTAGCAATGGTGGTGTATTGTATAAAAGTGAAGATCTTTCTATAGTTGGCTATTCTGACTCGTATTTTGCAAGTGATAGAGCAGATCGAAAATCTACAAGTGCTTATGTCATATATCTTGGAGGAAACTTGATATCTTGGCTTTCCAAAAAGCAAGATATTGTATCACTCTCATCTTGTGAAGCTGAGTATAAGGCACTCACTACTACAGCCAAGGAAGTGCTTTGGATCAAAAGGTTGCTAGTGGAGCTAAAGATAATCATGGAAGATGATCTACCTATGATCATGTGTGACAACATTTTAGCCCAAGCCCTTTCCAACAATCCAATATTCCATGCAAGGTGCAAACACATCAAAGTTGCACATCACTTCACGAGAGAGAAGCTCATTGGAGGGGAGATCTACTTGGAGCACATCAACACATCATCTTGTATTGCAAATTTGCTTACCAAACCTTGGAGCAAGAGTTCCTTCATCAAGCATAGAGCCAATCTTGGAGTAATACCAAGATCCATGTTCAAGTCAATATAGATTGTTTTTAGGAGTGTTGAGATTGAAAAATAATCCATCTTGACTTTAGGCTCGCTACAGACTTTGTACTATGCAAGTATGTTGTTTCATAATTGTAAATGCCAAATTTGGCCTAGATAGAACTCGAGCTATATGGATTTGTCATATCTAGTTGGTTGAATACAACTTGCATATAGATTGTAGACTTAGAAATAGCAAAAATATGCTCGTAAAAACTCGTGGCATATCACATGCATTTATTGTAAGTGATCCATAGTGACATGCAAGGCATGCACAAAGTAAAATGGACACATGCATGATGATTTGTACAATTCTAGTTAGGAATAGGACACTTGGAAAAAGTAGGTAAAGATACATGCATGAGATGTGACAAATGTCACTTAGACTCTAGTTTTCACTTTAGATGTCATTGAAAGGTGGATGAATGTGGTTCTACCTCGAGCTACCTCAAACTCCATAAATATGTGTATCCATTCTCATAATTTTTCTATGAAGAACCAAAGCTTTGTAGCTATCTCATGCCATTTTGGATCTACACCATTTTTGCTTGATCTCTCTCTCTCTCTCTCTCTCTCTCTCTCTCTCTCTCTCTCTCTCTCTCTCTCTCTCTCTCTCTCTCTCTCTCTCTCTCTCTCTCTCTCTCTCTCTCTCTCTCTCTCTCTCTCTCTCTCTCTCTCTCTCTCTCTCTCGTGTTGAGGTTAATGCTCATACACTAATTTCTTGTACTTTTGCTCATATATGATTCATTGCTATCATTCTCTGATTTTTAGCATGCTAGATTGTGGTTAAGCCATAAGTTCTGTACTAGATCTTGCTATTCAATCTAGAATCAGATTATTGTGCTAATCACAAAGCTTAATAAGATCTATCATACATGTGGATCATCCCCACACGTGTGAATTCTGGAAATTGTGTCAAAGATGTCATTTTTTATGAAGGAAACATTTCAAAGGTTTCTTCAAATGGTGATGTGGTTATTGGATCTAACATTCTTGATGTTGATGACAATGTTGATGATACTTTGGATGGTGATGGTGCAGAAGTATCTTCAAGTCAAAATTCAAGGAGGACATCAAGGTAAAGGCAAAACCTTCAAGGTACACATATGATGAGAATGGTAAGCAAGTGGCAGTTACTCATTTTGCATCTCTCACATATTTTGGTGAATCTTCTTGTGTAGATGAGGGTATGCAAATGGATGAGAATTTTCATGGAATGGAAAAAACTAATGGATATGGATGTTTTTTTTCAATGGCTTTGATGGTCAAGTGGTAGATCAAGAGGTTGATTTCAAAGGGCTTCAACAACACAAAAGTGAAAGTGGAGCTATCAAGAGCATCAAAGGGAAGTCAAGTGGAAAAGATACTTTGGATATGTTTTTGGAGGTTATTGAAGAGTCAAGTAAGGTCAAGGAAGTAGCAAGAAAGTGTTTTTCAAAGTTACTTTACTTGTTCTATCTCATGTTTGAGCAATTTTATGTGAATGTGTGCAAATTGTCACATTGTTTTTCATTATTTTGATGTTGGAGTTGTACTAGAATTTTTAGATGGTTTTTCTGAATGAAATGAAGATAAGAGAGGCTCATTATATCACTCATTCATGGATAAGTTCTCAAGTGTTGAGCTATGTGGTGTCAATACTTGGAGATTGTCAATTTTTGGTGAATCTATGATCATTTTCTTGTATCAAGTAGATCTTGAAAATGGACTAGTGATACCTACTAGTTATATGGAGTCATGTAGAGCTAGATTAGCATCATTATTGTACTCTTTTACTCATGTATTTCCAATGGTTGATGATTTTTTGTGGCAAGGTGGTAATGGATGCTCATTCATGGATTTTTATGGTGGAGACATATCAAGGAAGGACAAAGATGGAGGAGACATGCATGCTCACATTTATTGTTTGGTTGTTATTATTATTCAGAGAGTTCAAGGTTGGAAGAATGGAGGAATCATTGCACTTACATTCTATTTGATTTTTCATGTTCTAGTTATATCTTGAAATGGAATATTGATGATAGAAATAGTGAAGTATCCAATTTGGACAATATTGTTTATATCAGTCATGAATGGTTCTATTTTGGACAGGAGGTCTATACTAAGGATGGAGATCATTCTAAATTTGGAGCAAAGTTGTATAGTTAAAACTATGCTAAAGCGTCAAAGGGGAAGTGTGAAGAAAATCAACTAGTTTGGTCATTTGTTATTTGGCATATTAAAATATTTTGTTCAAATGCGATACTTGTGGACTAAAGATGGACAAGACTCAAGGTCATATTCAACTGGTGCACCATGGATTTTGTACATAACAACTTAGAGATAGCTTAAAATAGTACAATTATTATTTCTAGAAACTATTTAGGTGGATTAGGTCAGATTTGGACCTACCTTAATTGGTTAGAAGAGATACATTGATTGAATCTAGGCTTTTGGCAAGTACCTAGAAACTTCTGTAAGTTGATAAGATTAGGCAAGACCATCTAAATGGTCGCATACAAGTGTGGGAGAAACTCATCTCTCTCATTCTTCTCTCACTCATTCTTATGAAAGGTATCTCTTTGGGTTTCTACATCAATCTCTTGCATCTTGGTGATATAATAAATTTCTGTGTGTAGAATGTTGATTTTCTTATGTATACGAATCTACATGTGTGTGTATTGTTATTGTAAGGCTGTTGTACAAAAAGGGACATTATCATATGATATCTAAGTGTTTATGACAATTCCTTATTGAGTTTTCATCTTCTATGTGTAGTTGATGTATGATTTCTACATTGGTAGTGAAGCCAGATGTGCTCTCCAAATTAGCTAAAGATCAAAGGGCATAATTAGCCTATCATTTGGATCTGATTTTTTTACACACAATGTTGATACCTTGACAAGTTTTTATGGATATCTAAGTGTTTATTGCAATTCCTTATTGAGTTTTCATCTTCTATGTGTAGTTGATGTATGATTTCTACATTTTCTTATGTATATGAATCTACACATGTGTGTATTGTTATTGTAAGGTTGTTGTACAAAACAGGACATTATCATATGATATCTAAGTGTTTATGAAAAATCCTTATTGAGTTTCATCTTCTATGTGTAGTTGATGTATGATTTCAACATTGGTAGTAAACCCAAATGTGCTCTCCAAATTAGCTAAAGATCAAAGGGCATAATTAGCCTATCATTTGGATCTAATTTTTTTCACACAATGTTGGTACCTTGACAAGTTTTTATGGATATCAAACAACAACAAACATGATTGGTTTGTGCTAATATTTTGTGTAAATGCATTTATGCAATGAAATTATATTGTGTTTTTGTCTTGTCATTTTAAAATAGACACACATATACTAAATTGTTGTGCTTTTTAAATATAAATATTCAACTTTGATTGATTCAAACAATACATGTCAACATTTGAAATGAGAAACTTTATATGCCCATATCTGCTTTAATAAAAAATCATTTTTTTTTGTTTTTGTTAATGGGAATGTTACTATGGGCGTGTTGCTATGGTCAGTTTACTCATATTTAAATTAAGTAATCATAAAAATTGCAATAAAGTCATCATATTACACACTCACATTTAAAAAGATCGAAGTTTGATGACACATCATATTTTGCTTGCAACTTTCTCAAAACTAGTGGCCAATTTTTTAAAAAAATAAATTTATATATGAAAAACTGGAAACATTATTTGGAAAAAATAGTAAAATCATAGCTCAATAATAGTTAGCCATAACCAATGATTTAATGTAAAGGCAAGTCGAGTCTTGAAAATATAAAATTAAGGATTGTGGCATTTGGTGATTTGATTCTCTTTTAGTAGTTAAACATTAGAATTTTATTTTTCATTTATGTTACAAATGCATCATGTGAGAGATTTTTTTTTCTTGCAAATGTCGCTAAGCATTCTGAACATTCTAGAGTTAAGGTTTTTAATGTGCATGCCACAACCTTCTCAAAATAATTTGAACTTCATTCTATTTTTTTTTTTAATTTGATGGCAACTACAAAACATGAAACTAAAAGAATATGCTCTTGTATCTAGTATATATTTGAAGGAAAATATAAAACAATTAGAATACTAAATACAACAAACTACAGTAATATGTTGTGGGCCGATTCTTACCCATCAATATTGAGAAGACAGTCAAGAGAGCTACAACAAGAATTTTTGACAAAATTTTACATCAACTATAAGTGTTAGACATAACTTTGTTATCGTATGGTGACACGTGGATATTGTCTTCAGTCTTTTGAAATTTGATCATGATTGCATGCTTTTCTTTTCTTGCACCTTCATGACCATAAATATATCAATCAATTTGTATTGACTAGATTGATTAGATTGGTAGTAATAATTTCAAGACCCCATTGTCTAGTATTGTTTATATAGTTCATCACATTTGAGTGTGTATATATGTACACACTCAAATGTGATGAACTATATAAATAATAATAGAATATATTATTATTTTCTCAATTACATAAACCTCTAGAATATTTGTCTTAAATTGCCAAATATGATAGTGATTTAAACTGTAACTTGTTTTATAGACAATTTGGTGAACATAATTTGTAGACTATGAGATTATTACCATGTATATTCATACAATCTCAAATACAACACAATCACAATACGAACGTTTCTCAAAAGTTTGGTAACTTCTAAATATCTCTTATGAACATTAAGCAATTATGATATTAAGTTCCATTTCCATTAGTCATAAAATGGAAAAATTGTAAGGACACTCAAGAAGTTTTTTTAAAAATATTTTCATCATATACACTTCAAATTTGATACACTTTAGAATATTGCATTGTCTGAAAGACACTTTCTATGTTTGTCCCACACTTAAGTTGAAAAAGGTATTGATTTTTTTTTTGGTTGGAAAATGTATGTTTCATAGTTTCACCATATAACTTTCTCTAGAATACTATACTTTGAGTGTAAAAACACCAAGTTTCATATTTTCTAGTGCGCATGACGATTTATGAATCACAATGTCATGATAGTTGACAAGATAAAGTTTGAAAAGACATGAACAATCTACTCTCTTCTTAGATGAGTACAAAAATACTTCTAACCTTTGAATATTCCTTGGTAGATTATTTTTTATTATGATGACAAAAAATCAACTCGACATATTTTATTGAAAGACAATCTATTTTTTTTAAAAGATATGATATAGTGCATATTATATTATTAATCCAAAAAAAACAAAACAAATGAAAGTATAATATAAGACTTGTCTTCATGCTACTATAATGACTTTTTACATTTTTTTTACTAGTCTTCACTCTTCACTTCTTCCAATATGCTTGCTAGACAATAGGTTAAAACCTAGAATCTATAAACCATTCTCTCTCTCTCTCTCTCTCTCTCTCTCTCTCTCTCTCTCTCTCTCTCTCTCTCTCTCTCTCTCTCTCTCTCTCTCTCTCTCTCTCTCTCTCTCTCTCTCTCTCTCTCTCTCTCTCTCTCTCTCTCTCTCTCTCTCTCTCTCTCTCTCTCTCTACTTTTCTTTTGATATGATATTACAATGTGGTGTGATTTTCTCTCTTCCTTATGTTGTTGATGGTGTCAATGGCAATGATTGTGTGATTAATTACATGGTATAAAAGCTTCTATGATCTAGAGAGCCTACTTAGTGAATTTGGCTTGTCACAGGCTTCTATACTAAGATGACAAAGTCCCTCATAGGAGGTGAAAGTAGTGAAAATGCGAGTGTATGAAGAAGACTAGTTTTGAGTAGTTTGTAGGTTATTAAGCATTGTAGGAGGTGCATGAGCACTCTACATGGAGCTAAGAATTTCATTTAAAAAAATTTGAAATTGAAAAAAAAAATTGTGAAGTTCCAAGTGAGTTAACAAATTAGCTTTGTAGTGAGAGAATGTAAAATCTTTGTATATAGTGATCTTGGTTATCCTTGACCATTTTTTTTGTAAAGACTTGGTGGAGAGCTCATTTGGAAGAAAAAAAAAACTTGCCAAAAAAAACTCCATGTGATTTTGATAAGTGTAGAAATAGTTATAAGGATATGAAGCTTTAACTACAATAAGAAGAATCCAATGGAAAAACTAAGGATTTGCACCTAATAGTCAGAGTTTTTGAAAAATAGTAGGCTCATCAAAAACACATCCTAGGGGCAATCTAGAAGCGATAGGAATATAGGCAAAGGTAAGTGGTCTAAAGGGAAAGATCAAGGTGTGCCTTCTACTTCTATTGGCAAGAAGAAAGATAGACCTAAGCTAAAATGTTTCTATTGTGGAGTCAAAGGACATTTTGCTAGAAGAGAAAAGATCAAGGTGAGAAGCAAAGCAAACTCTTGATGAAGATGGTGTTGATGAACAAAATTCAAATGATACTTTTGTTATGTCATCATGCTTGTTGGCTAATCATGGATATATTGATCCTTGGTGGATTGATAGTGGAGCTACATCACATATGACATTTCATAAGTAGTATTATTCATCATTGTTGGCATTTGAAGGTGACAAGAAGGTGATCTACACGGCCAATGATGGTGAGTGTGCAATCAAAGGGATTGGCACAATTCCTCTCTCTCTCTCTCTCTCTCTCTCTCTCTCTCTCTCTCTCTCTCTCTCTCTCTCTCTCTCTCTCTCTCTCTCTCTCTCTCTCTCTCTCTCTCTCTCTCTCTCTCTCTCTCTCTCTCTCTCCCCCCCCCAATAGGAACGTGAATTTGAAAAATGTTTTGTTCATTACATGAATCACGAAGAATCTTCTTATTTATAGTCAAATGCTTGACAAGATTTTCAAGGTGGAGTTTGATGGTGATGCTTGTTTGATCAAGAAGGAAGGTGAATTGATTGCAAAAGGGAAGAGGGAAGGTAAAGTGTTCAAACTTGATGCTTGTGTTATTGCTAACCAAGTTGGAGCAAAGGAGCAATTGTCAATGTAAGAGGTATGGCACAAGATATTGGGGCATCTCAACTTCGAGTCATTGGAGGTAATGGTAAAGAGGCAAGTTGTTTGTGGTCTTCCCAAATCTCTAACTAGCATGAATCATGTTTGTGAGCAATGTGCTTTATCAAAGTCACATAGGTTACCTTAAAAGAGATCTACATCAAGGTCAAATAATCCTTTTCAACTTGTGCATTTGGATATTCATGGAGTTACTACAATTAGCAATGGTGGTGCTATGTATGTGACATTTATGGATGATTTTAGTAGATTTTGTTGGGTGTATCTATTAAGAGCAAGGATGAAGTTTTTGATGTCTTTGTAAATTTCAAGATTGGAAGGGATGTCCAATTCAACACCAAAATTAAGTGCTTGAGAAGTGACAATGGTGGTGAGTACATTTCTACCAAGACTTTGCTGGAGATCAAATGGATAGGACATCCATAAGTGCACATGCTATTTTTATAGATGATGGAGCTATCTCCTGGATGTAGAAGAAACAAGCAACAATATCTTTATTCTCAAGTGAGTCCGAGTACAAAGCCTTGACTTTATTGTTGAAAATTGTCACTTCTCACTTGACATTGGTTCATGTAAATATTGATCAAACATTAGAATATGTTGATGATCTATTTTCACACGTGTGGAGCCTGTTCCCACGTGTGAAAGGATGTACTTTTCATGTTTGTATATATCCAAATTGATTTTGTATCATTCTAGTTAGTGTGAACATGAAATGACTAGTTTTTAGTCAAGTTGACTAGTCACCTACAAATTAGCTTTTCCTTGCATGTGCATGAGTAAATGCTCCCACATGGCAAGTGAATGTTCACACGTGTGTATAGAGTACTAGAAGATAAGAGTTGACCATTTTCCTTAGATCCCATTTTGTAGGGAATATTCTTATATTCTAGGAGACTAGCTTTTTGGATTTTAGTCATATTCTAGAAGGTCAACTATTGGATAAGGATCAAGGATGGATCAAATGGATAGATCTGAGTGATGTGGCACTCTTCATGTGAAAAATACAGATCCTAAGTGGATCTAAACTCCAAAATCATTGGCTTGAATGCTTGCACTCCAAACTACATAAGCTAGGAATTGGCAACACATTCTATGCTACCTAGAATGCAAAGAACTTGATCAAAAAGCATTTATCACAAATGGAAACTTCCATAAACATCAAGTGCGGCCCAAAATAGCATTATACAATCCATAATACATCAGCCTATCACTTTTGGAAAGCACCTAAGATCATACACAATAGCTTGAAGACAATACACACAACAATGCTCTCAATGGAGGAAGAAACAATGACAATGATCTATTGATCTCAATGAAGCATACAAAAGGTTTCTCCAACCTGTTCTCCACGACTTCCCTACTATTTATGGATGAGGAAGATGACTCTCTCTCCTCTCTCTAGAAGGTACTTGACCCTAGATATTCCCTATATAGGAAAAATAGCTAAAAATGGCTTATATGACCAAAATACATCAAAATGGTCTCATTTTGAAGGGTATGAAGTTTGACACTTCATCATACTGAAAAAATACAGTAAATAAAAACATTGTGGCCTGGTTCACACGTGTGAAACTCCAGAACCAAAACTATTTACAATTTTAGCCAATTTAGGCCTCAAACTAGCTAGGAAATGTTGACAATTTTCACACTCCCTCTTCAACATTGGATGCTAGTTTCAACATAGTCTTTGAGCACATTCCAAGATTAGATCTATGCATTAAATATAGGTCCTTTCCCAATGGTTTGGTGAAGATATCAGCCACACACTCCTTTGAAGAGACATGTTGAAGCTCCACCTCTTTGGCAATGACTTGATCTCTCACAAAATGGTGAGCAATCTCAATGTGCTTGCTCCTTGCATGAAAAACAGGATTGCTTGCCAAGCTTTGGGCTGAAAGGTTATCACAAAGTATGATTGGAGTCTTCTCTGGTTCCAGCAAGTGAAGATCCAATAACATCCTCTTGATCCAAAGAATCTCCTTGGTGCATGTTGTTAATGCCTTGTACTCGGCTTCGGTGGAAGATAGAGAGATAGTTGGTTGCTTCTTTGATAGCCATGAGACCACTCCATCTCCAAGATAGATTGCAAAGGCACTTTTTGACTTCCTATCCATTTGATCACCTGCAAAATCTGAATCTGAAAATCCACAAAGGTTAGGTGTAGTACCTCCATACAAGATGCCAAAATCTCTAGATCCCGAGATGTATCTAAGTACTCTCTTTCCTAGCTTCCAATGAGCCTCACTAGGATCTTGCATAAATTGACTTAGTTTACCAACCACAAAGCTTAGATCAGGTCTTGTGATGGTTAACCATATAAGAGATCCTATTAGCTTTCTATAGAGAGTAATTTCCTTGAAGGATCTTTCATTACTTCTTGTAGTTAGCTTTACATTTGATTCCATAGGAGTAGAAACAACTTTACAATCTTCCATATGAAACCTTTTTAGAATAGAGTTAACATACTTTTCTTGACATATGAATGTAGATTTAGAAGTTCTAATAATCTCTATTCCTAAGATATAATGAAGTTTACCAAGATCTTGAATTTCAAACTCTCTTTTGAGTGCCATCTTGATTTCATCTATATCTAGATTGTTACCACCACTTAAGATAATGTCTTCAACATAGATCAAAAGTAAAGTGATATCATTTTCATTCAATCTAAAGTAGAGAGAATGATCATACTCACTCATAACAAAGTTTTGAGAAAGTAAGAAGGAATTGAGCTTAGCATACCAACTCCTTGGTACTTGCTTTAGCCCATACAAACTCTTTTGGAGATAGCACACATGATTAGGCTCATCATGTGAAACATAGCCCTCGGGTTGCTCCATGTAAATATCTTCTTCAAGATCACCATTCAAGAAGGCATTAGTAACATCCATTTGCCACATATCCCAATCATAAAGAGTTGCAAGAGAGATTAGGATTCGAATAGTTACCATCTTTGCCACGGGTGCAAAGGTCTCATCATAGTCAATACCATATTCTTGAGCATACCCCTTTGCCACCAACCTTGCCTTGTACTTGTTGATTGATCCATCTTGATTTGTCTTGATCTTGAAGATCCACTTACAACCAATTGCCTTCTTGTCCTTTGGAAGCTTTACCAACCTCCATGTGTTGCTTTTGATGAGTGCTTGATGCTCATGATCCATGGCTTGGATCCATTCCTTCTTTTGAATTGCTTCACCTACACAAGTTGGTTCATCAAAAGAGGTAAGAAAAGCAAAGTTAGAGTTGTCCACCACTTGCTTTCCTTTTTCATCATAGGTTAGCCTTGATGGCTTAGCCCTTTGCCTTTGAGTCTTCCTTGAAGTTTGCTTTGGAGTGGCATCTCCATCTTCATCCAAGACATCTTGCACATCATGATGATTAGTAGGCACATCAACATCAACATCAACAACATTGGAAACATTCTCTTCATGAAAGATGACATCCCTACTTATGACAACTTTCTTTGTAGAAGGAATGTACACTTTGTAAGCCTTGCTTACTTCACTATAGCCAACAAACACACCCTTCTTTGATGAAGGATCTTCTTTAGTTCTATCATCAAGTGTGATATTGACAAAACATGTACATCCAAAGATCCTACAATGCTTGACACTCGGCCTTCTACCATAAAGAACCTCATGAGGAGTTTTACCATCCAAGGAAGCACTTGTCCATCTATTACATAGATAGTTAGCACATGCTAAAGCTTCCCCCCAAAAAGACTTAGCAAGATTAGCATGTAGTCTCATTGCCTTGGCACATTCACAAAGGGTTCTATTCTTCCTCTCGGCCACTCCATTCTGTTGTGGAGTCCTAGGACTAGACATCTCCCTCTTAATCCCATGTGCTATACAAAAGTCTTTGAACCTATTTGAGGTGTATTCCCCTCCATTATCAGATCTTAAGCATTTGATCTTTGTATTGAATTGGTTTTCCATTTCATTCTTGAACTTGACAAATGCAGCAAACACTTCATCCTTACTTTTAAGAAGATAGATCCAAGTATACCTACTAAAGTCATCAATGAAAGTTGCATACATCTTTGCCCCACCATTGCTAGTTGTACTAGAAGAATGAATATCAGAATGCACAAGTTGAAAAGCTTCTTTAGATCTAGAAGTAGATCTAGAATAAGCAAGTCTATGAGATTTGGACAAGGCACAATGTTCACAAACACTATTGTTTGCAACAAGACTTTTAGGGAGACCAAGAACAAGCTCTTTCTTTGCCATTACCTCCAAAGATTTGAAGTTGGGATGGCCCAACCTCTTGTGCCAAACTTCTTGGTTTGTCAATTGCTCCCTAGCCATACATCCTTCATGATTAGAGATCACACATGCATCAAGCTTGAAAAGTTTACCATGCCTCCTACCTTGAGCAATCAAGGATCCACATTTACTTATCAAACATGCATCTCCAATGAACTCCACATCAAGTCCTTTGTCAATCATTTGACTTACACTAAGCAAATTCTTAGTGATTGAAGGAATGTACAAAACATTTTCAAGATTTGCTTTCCTATTTGTTGAAAGGGAAATAGGAATAGTGCCTATGCCTTTGATGTCACATTGACCATCATTTGCAGTGTAGATGATGTTACCTTCTCCCTCATAAGACAATAAGGATGTAAAGTATTCCTTATGTCTTGTCATGTGAGATGAGGCTCCACTATCAATCCACCAAGGATCATTATCATCTATGTTGGCTAACAAACTTGAAGTCATAACAAGTGATTCACATGTGTTATGTTCTTCCTCATCTATTGTAAGATTTCCTTGCCTCTCTCCTTGCTCTCTTTTCTTCTTATAACATTCATTTGCAAAATGACCTTTTATCCCACAATAAAAGCAATTGAACTTTGACTTATTGTTCTTAGTAGAAGAGGAAGAGGAAGAGTGATCATCATGATCAAAGTTACCACCTTTGGACCATTTCCCTTTGCCTTTACCTTTGCCCTTGAATTTGCCTTTTGTGAAGAAAGCCTCTTCACCTCCACCTTGCAAGGATGCACCATCAAGCTTTGATTGCAACCTATGTTCTTCAGCCAATAAGATTTCTTGCAAGTCAACCACACTTGGCAAGACTCTTTGAATGGAAAAACTTTGCACAAGGTTAGCATGTTCATTTAGCAAACCATTCAACATAACTTGGACTATTTCACCATCTTTTATGTTCTCATCAATGCATGCTAAATCATCACTTAGGGACTTAACTCTCAAGATAAATGCATGAGCACTTTCACCCTCTCTTTGCCTACTAGAAAATATTTGTCTCCTTAGGGTCAATACCCTAGATGTGGACTTTGATTCAAAGAGCTTCTTTAAGGCATTCCATGCCTCACTTGCACTTTGACACTTTCCAACTTCCTTGAGAAGTTCATTTGTAACATTCATTTTAATGATATGAAGAGCCCTTTTGGCCTTCTTATCAAACCTTTGTTGCTCTTGAAGTGTGAGAGGTCTCTCTTCAATTTCTGCAACTATGTCCATGAGTTCATTCAACTCAAGTAAGGACTCCATCCTCACTTTCCAAGTAGAGTAGTTTGATGAACTCAACCTTTCACTAGACTCTAGCATGATCCCACCATTGGAAGCCATGATTCTAATGTTTCTTCAACTTTTAGGTTTTGTCCTAAAGCACTTAGCACTCACTTTTCTCTCAACAAATGATAGATAAAGAGATCTATGAAGATTTAGGACCCTAAAACACTTCTATCTTGAACCTAGATGGTTTCCAAGCATAGAAAGGAAGATTGAAACACATGCAACACTTTGCACACACTAAGAATGGATTACAAAATCAAACCAACCTGAACACACTCTTGCTTAAGCTCTCAAACTTTCCAGCAAGTGACCAAATCAAGTTATGGTGTGAAGAGTTACTTGCATTCTTAGAAAATACCCAAAACTAGGATGCCAAGATTACCTAGTAATGAACAAACTTGATCAACATATGATCAACACACTAAGATATTGATTCAACCTGTAAAACCACATGTAAACCACACTTCTAAAAGTTTATAAACTCCAGCAAGTGATAAATACAAGATTTAGAGGTGAATGAATGAGCACACTTAGTGAATCACAAGACTAGCTTCACTATCTTGTCAAATCTTGGTGTTTAGATGTAGATCTAAGATCACTTCACATGAGAATGTTCCTCAACCTGTTAAGAACCTGAAAACACACTTGCATAATGGTTAACACCTTCCAGCAAATCCTCCAATCAAATTACATAAGGAGAGTTACTTACATGCTCAACAAAGTACACCAAAATTTATGCCAAAATTGATGACAATCTTTACAATATGCTCTTCACAATGGAGCTTACAATATGTTCACCCAAAAAAGGGGATCTTTCATCCAAATGGGAGCTTTGCTCAGCCTTTAGGAGAATTACAACTCACTCAAAAGAGCATTTGTCATCCACTTAAGGAGAAGTTTCATCCACTTAAGGAGAGTGTTCATCCAAGAATGGAGATTGTCAACAATAGGATTGAAAAGAACATTGTTAGTATTGAATATGCACAAGCCTCACAATCACAAATGATTAGGTGTTATGATCTGATCCAAAATAGCTTCTTTTCAGCCTCTGATCTTCAATAGACCTGAAATATGCTTTTGATCCACAAGTTCAACTCACAAAACAAAGGTTAGTAAGATTTGATCAACAAAGCAATGCAAAATCATGCTAGAACTTGATCAAACATCCAAATATCACCAAAAATGGAATACTTACTATAAATAGAAGCCAACCAGCTCTGATACCATGTGAAAAATACAGATCCTAAGTGGATCTAAACTCCAAAATCATTGGCTTGAATGCTTGCACTCCAAACTACATAAGCTAGGAATTGGCAACACATTCTATGCTACCTAGAATGCAAAGAACTTGATCAAAAAGCATTTATCACAAATGGAAACTTCCA
The DNA here is from genome assembly GCA_029204225.1 of Diphasiastrum complanatum. NCBI lineage: Eukaryota > Viridiplantae > Streptophyta > Lycopodiopsida > Lycopodiales > Lycopodiaceae > Diphasiastrum > Diphasiastrum complanatum. The sequence goes on from CM055099.1 coordinate 49,726,611, forward strand.
TAAACATCAAGTGCGGCCCAAAATAGCATTATACAGTCCATAATACATCAGCCTATCACTTTTGGAAAGCACCTAAGATCATACACAATAGCTTGAAGACAATACACACAACAATGCTCTCAATGGAGGAAGAAACAATGACAATGATCTATTGATCTCAATGAAGCATACAAAAGGTTTCTCCAACCTGTTCTCCACGACTTCCCTACTATTTATGGATGAGGAAGATGACTCTCTCTCCTCTCTCTAGAAGGTACTTGACCCTAGATATTCCCTATATAGGAAAAATAGCTAAAAATGGCTTATATGACCAAAATACATCAAAATGGTCTCATTTTGAAGGGTATGAAGTTTGACACTTCATCATACTGAAAAAATACAGTAAATAAAAACATTGTGGCCTGGTTCACACGTGTGAAACTCCAGAACCAAAACTATTTACAATTTTAGCCAATTTAGGCCTCAAACTAGCTAGGAAATGTTGACAATTTTCACACTTCACACGTGTTAAGGCCTGCTGGACTATACCAGACTCATGGATGTACTTGATCCATAAAAGGATCATCATTTCGCTAAGAAGATTGATGAGACTTTTACACTCTACACTTTTGTGATATTTCTAATCATTTGTCTTGTGATTTTTATGTATGATTGCTATCTAGTATCATTGTACTTGTTGTTTCAGGTGCAAGCCGTACAGTGGACAGTACTCCACACGTGTAAGGCCGCTCTCACTAAAAAATGATGTGTTGATCCATTGCTCTTGCTTAAATCCAAGTGTAGTGAATCTAGATCAAGATCTAATGTGTAGAACTTGATAGATTCATTGATTAAGCAACCAATAACTCTCTATGATTGTAAAGTACAATCATTATTGTCCTAAAAGTTGTAAAATTTATCATGGTATCAGAGCTAAGTAAGAGAGTGATCATTGAATCATAAATCTTGTAAAGATCATTGGCAAAATTTGTTTTTGGCCAATACTAGTGAGGGCGAGTTCTTCTAGAGTGATAGCTTGTAATCATTTGGATCAAAACGACTTGGAGGCTGTGTATGTACTTTTCACACGTGTGAAACCGTACAGTAACTTTCAATTCAAGCTACTTTGTGTTTGTTGGTCCCAAAATCACAATACTAGTTCATTTTTGGTGCTTTTTGAAGCACAATATTGATCCAGATTCATTCTAGCTAATGCCTATGACCAAATAGTGTTTTGGATCATTGAAGCATTTCTTTTTAGAGTCTAAGATCAGATCTTAGAGGCTGATTTGTTCAGATCCTTAGTTGAAGTGAAATCTCTAAGAAAAGTGTAAAGCAATTTTTTGTTGTGAGAGTGAAACCTAGGAATTTCTGGTAAGATCTTTGAGTATCATTCAAGCTTGTGTGCTAGTTCGATAGAGACAAGCCTATAGGCATTCTAGTAAGCTTTAGGCCTTTTTATAGATCTTTTAAAATTCAAAAATCTTTGTGATTTTTAAAAGAGCATTCATTCTAGAATGTCATCCATGGGTGGATATTTGATGGAATCAAGTGAGAGACTCACTTCCACAAATTATTCCATTTGGAAAGTGAGAATGGAATTACTCCTAGTGATCCATGATCTATATGACATAGTTCAAGGAGTAGAGGAAGAGCCTCAAACTCCCCAAGAACAAGCCAAATACAAGAAGAGAGCAAGATTAGCTCTACTGCATAAAGTAAATGTATGCAATGACCTCTTGAAAGAGTTTTGGGATTCATTAAAGAGCATTTATGAATCCAACAATACTTCAAGAATCCTCATGCTAAGAAATCAAGTTTTCCAAAGCATGAAAGGAAGTGGAGAGAGTGGACAAGAGTATGTCCTTAGGATCAAATCTCTTAACAAGGAGCTAAGTGCAATAGGAGAGAAGATCCAAGATCAAGAACTAGTACAAATCATCTTGAATGGTCTAGGTGATGAGTTCACCAACTTAGTCCAATCATTTGCCATTCAAGACTCTCTTCCATCCATTGAAAAGTTGCACAATGTTCTTGTGGCCGAGGAGAGTAGGCTTCTACACCTCAAGACAAGAATGGATAGCATGTCACTTAATGGAGGAGAGGAGAAAGCTAACTTTACATCTAAAGGCAAGAAGAAGCAAAATCCATTCAAGAAAAATCAAGGCAAGGAGGCTGAGATGAAGAATGGAGGATCTACCTCCAAAGGCAAAGTGAAGAACAAGGCAAAACTAAAGTGTTTCTTTTGCGGAAAGAAAGGACACTTTGCCTCAAAATGCTACTTGAAGAAGAATCAACAAGCCAAAGGAGATCAAGGGAACATTGCTCAAGAGGAAGAAGAAGAGGATGGATTCAACACATCCTTAATGGTTGCATCTACACCAACTTCAAGTCAAGACACATGGTGGATAGATAGTGGGGCTAGTTCCCACATGTCCTTTAACAAGCATTATTTTTCTACTCTTCTATCTTGTAACAATGATATTAAGTTACAATACACTTGCTCCTACACCCCTCAACAAAATGGGGTGGAGGAAAAATAGGAGTCTATGTGAGTGTGCAAAGTCCTCGAGGCTTGATGCATCACTTCCCATCTCATTTTGGGAGAAGCCATAACATGTGTTAATTATTTGTGTAATAGACTTCCTAGTAGTGCTATAGATGGGATCTCACCTTATCCAGCCTTGTTTGATAAGAAACCCAATGTAAAAGATTTTAAGATCTTTGGATGTACTTGTTATGTACACATTCCTTTGGAGACTAGAAGGAAAGAAGATGCTACCTCCTTCAAAGGAATCTTTGTTGGCTATGGAGGAAATAGCAAGGGATATAGGATATATGATCCTACATCCAAGAAAGTAAAGGTAAGCAAGGATGTACTTTTTGATGAGTCACAATTTGCTAAGAGCTTGTCAAATGGATCTAACCCATTGTGCATTGAAGATCTTGACAAATTCGAGGAGGATCTTGACAAACCCGAGGATGGAGATTTGGATCCGAGTCAAAAGGGGCCGAGAAGATCATCAAGGAGCAAGGCCGAGCCCTCAAGGCTTACCTATGTGGACAAGGGAAAGCAAAAGGAAGGCTCTACATCTTCTACCCCTTACTCTTTTTTAGCTACATTGCTTGAAGAACCATCATCTTTTGAAGAAGCATATAAATCTAAAGTTTGGAGAGATGCAATGCAAGTAGAGTATGATGCATTAGAAGAGAATCATACTTGGAATCTTGTAAATCTTCCAAGAGGAAAGAAACCACTTGAATGTAAGTGGATTTATAGAATTAAGTACAATCAAGATGGATCTATTAGTAAGTACAAAGCTAGGCTTGTTGCTAAGGGATTTCTAGGATTGGATTATGAAGAAACATTTGCACCTGTAGCTAAGCTTGTAACTATTAGATTAATCATTTGCATTGCTACTTTGTTCAAATGGGATCTCTACCAAATGGATGTGACAAATGCCTTCTTGAATGGCTTCTTAGAAGAGGAAATCTACATGATGCAACCCGAGGGCTTCATCAAGGTTGGTGAGGAGCAAAAGGTGTGCTACTTAAGGAAGAGCCTATATGGCTTGGCAATTGTACTTTCATAAGTCAATCTAAGTATGCTACTTCCATTCTTGAAAGATTTGGTATGAAAAATTGTAAGGGGATTGACACTCCTATGGAGCATGTTGTGAAAGCAACTAATGAAGTGATGAAGCATCCTTTGAGGACATCACCCTCTTTAGGAAGCTTATAGGCTCTCTAATCTATTTAACCATCACTAGACCTGAATTAAGTTTTTGTGTAAGCAAGTTGAGTCAAAGTATGCAAGCTCCTTTAGTTCATCATTGGAAAAGTGCCAAGAGAGTACTTAGATATGTTTCTAGTACTAGATTTTTTGGCATACTTTATGAAGGATCTAACTTGCACTTGAGAGCCTACTCGGATTCAGATTTTGCAGGTGACAAGATGGATAGGAAGTCCATTAGTTCATTTGCAACATTTCTTTGTGGAGGAGTGATATCTTGGCTTTCCAAAAAGCAAGATACTCACTATCTTCTTGTGAAGCCGAGTACAAGGCATTGACTTCAACAACCAAAGAGCTCCTATAGCTAAGAAGACTCTTGATAGAACTACATGTGCTAGAGGCCGAGGAGATCCCTTACATATTTTGTGACAATCAAGCTTCTCAACAAATTGCTTCAAATCTATCTTCCATGCTAGAACAAAGCATATTGAGATAGCTCACCAGTTTGTGAGGGAGAAGGTACAATCCACGGAAGTGCAACTACATCATGTACCATCATCCGAATGCATAGCTGATATCTTAACCAAACCATTGTCCAAAGATCCATTTTTTAATTTAAGATATGCTCTTGGAATTGTAGATAGATGTACACTAGATTTGCCAAGTTAGAAGTGAGGAGGAGTGTTGAAAATTGTCACTTCTCACTTGACATTGGTTCATGTAAATATTGATCAAACATTAGAATATGTTGATGATCTGATTTCACACGTGTGGAGCCTGTTCCCACATGTGAAAGGATGTACTTTTTATGTTTGTATATATCCAAATTGATTTTGTATCATTCTAGTTAGTGTGAACATGAAATGACTAGTTTTTAGTCAAGTTGAGTAGTCACCTACAAATTAGCTTTTCCTTGCATGTGCATGAGTAAATGCTCCCACATGGCAAGTGGATGTTCACACGTGTGTATAGAGTACTAGAAGATAAGAGTTGACCATTTTCCTTAGATCCTATTTTGTAGGGAATATTCCTATATTCTAGGAGAGTAGCTTTTTGGATTTTAGTCATATTCTAGAAGGTCAACTATTGGATAAGGATCAAAGATGGATCAAATGGATAGATCTGAGTGATGTGGCACTCTTCACACGTGTGAAGGCCTGTTGGACTATACCAGACTCATGGATGTACTTGATCCATAAAAGGATCATCATTTTGCTAAGAAGATTGATGAGACTTTTGCACTCTACACTTTTGTGAGATTTCTAGTCATTTGTCTTGTGATTTTTATGTATGATTGCTATCTAGTATCATTGTACTTGTTGTTTCAGGTGCAGGCCGTACAGTGGACAATACTCCACACGTGTGAGGCCGCTCTCACTAAAAAATGATGTGTTGATCCATTGCTCTTGCTTAAATCCAAGTGCAGTGAATCTAGATCAAGATCTAATGTGCAGAACTTGATAGATTCATTGATTAAGCAACCAATAACTCTCTATGATTGTAAAGTACAATCATTATTGTCTTAAAAACTGTAAAATTTATCATTCATGCATGAATGGAATGCTATGGATCAAAAGGATTAACTTGATGGATTTTCAAAAGTGTCCAATCATCTTTTGTGATAATATTTCAGGTCAAAGTTTGGCAAGCAATCTTGTTTTTTATGCAAGGAGCAAACATATCGAAGTGGCTTATCATTTTGTGAGAGAACAAGTCATGGAGTAGGAAGTGGAGCTTCAACAAGTCTCATCAAGGGAGTGTGGGGCTAATATCTTCACCAGATCATTGGTAAAGGACTTGTTTATGAAGCATAGAACTCATCTTGGAGTACTATCAAAATCTATGCTAATATTAGTTGAAGAGGGAGTGTGAAAAATTCAACTAGTTTAGCTGATCTAAATTGGCAATTTTAAGGCCAATATGAAATTTCAACTTAGAGATAGATTCTTATGTCAGTAAGGTCTAAAATAGTGTTAATACTATTTTTGGATGGTAATGAAGTAGATAAGATCAGATTTAGACTACTCTATTTGGCTAATATAGATACATTGCATTTAGTCACTAGAAACTAGGTTTTTGGTGAAGTACCTAGAAGTTGTTATTTTAGGGCAACTGACATTATGGCTGCTATAAATAGTTATACCAGATTGTGACTGGAAACAGTAATAACAAGTGTCTACTTTGTACTGAACAATTGTTCTAGTACTATAAGCTCACTTGATCTTGATGTTCTCATTTTGAATGGTAAGATTGTACAAGAAGGACCAAAACAAATTATAGACTATTACTTAAATCATTTTTTCAACCAGAAGAATATCTATGTTGGTGTCTTAGACAACCATGAAAAGAGCGATACTATTAGCCATTAGTGACTATCATGCCTTGTTCATGTCAGATACTCTATGCTTGAGCGAGTACCAGTAACATAGGCATAAATTTTAAAAAAGCATTCGACAACACAAAAGTACATAAAGAGAATTGAAAATTTGTGTATTAGCTATTGTAATAACAATGATTAGATCACAAGTCCTATGCATGGTTCACAAGAGTATTGTGCTATGCGATGTGATCCTAATATGCTAGTTACAAATTAAATTACATCTCTACTTCTTGAATTGCTCTCACTCTCTCTTGTGATCTCTGACTCTAAGGAGTCGAATAATCTGATACAATGGAGGTCACATACAAACTCTTATTCACACCCTTTTGATGATTATCCATGCTCTCCTTATTTTGTCTTACTATATATATACATCGGTTATAGAGATCATGGATAACTAATGTGCTAGGCATGATGTGGAGATTGCAAGATTGGATAAACCATTTAATGTAAACTGTATAGATAATAGTCATGAAAAGAGAGCAGTTATTGCATCGTAGTAAGTTTAATGTTAAAATTTTCCCCAAGCTATTTGTAAATTTCACTTGGAAATTGTGATTTGGTCATAATGTGGGATGTCATATGTGCCAAGTAGGTTATAATCTTTTCAATAATGTTTATTTTAAGCCTAACATTGTTGTGACACCTTTGAAATGAGGCCAAAATGTACATATATAAGCTAGAGATTTTATAGGAGCCAAAAATAACAAATTTTTGCATTGCTGAAGGATCTCAAGATCTCGATCCACAATTAGGGCGGATCTTATAACCTAGTTAGTAGGTTAGTTGTCATGATTACTTCATGAATGGGTCAAAGGTAACCCTAAACCCTCATATCTGAGATTATTATATATATATATATATATATATATATATATATATATATATATATATATATATATATTCATGAGGGATTTCCCATGCAAATTGATGAAAATTTGAGATCTTGCTTCATGACTAGTTTTTGTCTACATTTTGAGTATTGATCGCTATGATCATTTGTTTTCTTGTAGTTATTCAATTGATCTGAAGGTGTTGGTACTATACTCAGGTCTGAGCAAGCTGTACAGTCACACGTGTGAAGCCTTTTGCACATTTTTGGAGCCAAAAAGTTGAGTTCAAGCCAAGATAAGCTAGAAATCAATACATTGTTTTATGTTCTAGCTTTATAATCTTGATTCGATATTAATTAGCTGCTTTCTCCATCATTTCTAGGATCTATTGGAGTCAATTTACTATAATTTTAACATGGTATCAAATCAAAAGCAATAAATGAATTATGGTAATCAAAATTAGAAAGTTTTGTGATTTCTTCTACTAGATACCATATTTGTTACATTCATAGATGATTACTCAAGGTATCCTTGGGTTTTCTTGATCACATCTAAAGCACAAGTATTTGAAAGCTTTCTCAAGTTCAAAGTCTTTGTTGAAAAGCATCACGGTTACAAGATCAAGACTTTTAGAAGTGATAATGGTGGAGAATACATCTCCAATGAATTTAAGAATTTTTGTGACCAAGAAGGAATTAAGGAGGAGTTATCTTGTCCCTATACCTCTCAAAAAATGGTATCCAAGAGGAGAAATAGGACATTCTATGAGCGTTCTAAAGTTTTAAGGCTTGATGCTAGTTTTCCAAAGTCTTTTTGGGGAGAATCCCTCATTTGTGCTAACCATTTGATTAATAGAATTTTTGAAGGAAAAAACCTTATGAAGTCTTGTATCGAAAAAAGCTAAATCTCAAGGACTTGAAGGTGTTTGGATGCATTTGCTATGTGCATGCACCTTTGGAGACAAGGAAAAAGGAGGATCCATCTTCCAGCAAAGGGATCATGCTCTGATATGGAAATGCAAGCAAGGGATACAAGGTATACATTCTATCTTCCAACAAGTTTGTGGTTGTGAAAAATAGCCTATCTAGGCAAATCTAGCCATGTAGAACTTTGTAAATATTGTGTACAATTGGGTTCCACACATGGAAGGCCAAGATGCCACATGGCAACCCACTCCTAATGTAGGTTAGGTCAAGTCAAGAGAGTTGGTCATGTCTATTTGGTGGTCATCCCTACTTTATAGGACCTACACCTAAGTTTAAAGTGAAAATTTGACCAACTAGCTACCCACCAAGCATAACTCTAGGATCTAGGCTAGGGTTTCATTTTAGGGCAAGAAAAGTGAGTTAACTTCCTTATTACAGGTTGATAATCCACCTAACTTCAAGAAGGAAGTCGGATTTGCCATGTATTCCAAGCTCCCATATGAGAAGATAGAATATTTTTGGAGCTCATTGGCAATCTCAAGCTACTCCACTATGTACATTGAGTTTTTGTGATCCAAATGCAACCAGATCAATTTCTACTTGTTTCTCAAATTGAAGGCCGTACTATAGCCTGTAGTACAGATGTGTGGGATCGGATTTCAATGTTGATCAATACTTTTGATTGTTAATGTTGTTGTTTGTCAAATTGCCAATCTAGATTGTTAAGCAAGCATCCAATCACTCTTGTGGATCTTTTGTAGATCCATTTATGGTCCTAAAGTATAGTACTTTGACATGGTATCAGAGCCAAGTACAAGAGCATAAGCCATTGATCTAATGCAAATCCATTTTTAGTAGGTTTTGGTGCTAAAAACTAGTATTGAGAGGGCAAGCTAGAATCTTGATTTTGGTGAGGAGATTTGATCCCAAACTTGGTAGGGGTCCAAATCCATACTATCCACATGTGTGGGCACCTTTGAACCTGCATTTAATGCATGGTATTCATTTGATCCAAAGAAATTCAATTTGTGAGCTTTTGATGTAATTTTTGGTGGAAATCTTAGGATAAGCTACCAAGATTGAGTGCCATTGATTAGATTTGACTTAGGGTCATGGGATCTAATTAATCTAGGATGAGATCAGGTCCTCTAAACTTGTTTTACAGGTCTTGAAAGTACATCAAAAGTGTGAGGGAGATTCAGTCATGTTATTGTCCAAAAATAGCCAAAATTGGCAAGATTTGATTGTAAGTAGATTTCAAATCATCTTATCTTCATTCCAACTTTGTCAGGGAGTGCTAGAACTGAGATTATAAGTCCATTTTTTGGATTAGAAATCTAATTTGAGTGAAACACTACAAGAAAGAGACCTTAGTGAGATTCTAGAGACAATCAAATCCATTTCTTGGCAAGATTTGTTTGAAAGTAGTTTTCACTTCAACTTATCTTTATTCCAGCTTTGTGAGGGAGTGATAGAACTGTGATTATAAGTCCATTTGTTGGATTAGAAATCAAATTTGAGTGAAACACTGCAAGTTTGAGACCTTTGTGAGTTTCAAGTCAATCAAATCTATTACTTGTTTGTAGAAGTCACTACTAAGATGGGATCTGTTGGAGCATACCTTCTAGACGCTAGTGAGAGATTGAATTCTACAAATTATGCTCTTTGGAAGGTTAGGCTGGAGTCACTCTTGGTGCTCCAAGACCTTTATGAGTTCTTGATTGAAGATGAAGATGAACCTCTAGGTGCACAGGAGTTAGCTAGATACAAGAAGAGATCTAGGCTTGCACTTCATTGCGTGAAGCCGAATGTGAGCAATGATATGTTGAGAGAAGTATCAGCATGTACTAGTGCTAAAGAGGCTTGGGAGTCTTTAAAATCAATCTATGAATCTAGTAACACTTCAAGAGTACTCATGCTTAGAAAAGATTTCATCTTTGATGGCATCTACATCCACTCCAACAAGAAAAAGCAACTCAAAGGACACTTGGTGGATTGATAGTGGGGTTAGCTCCCACATGACTTTCCAAAAGGACACATTATCAACCTTACACTCTTTCAATGGTGCTAATAAAGTTGTTTCTTTAGCAAATGATCAAGAATGTAAGATAGATGGTATTGGTACCATCTCATTAAGTATAGGATCTAGCAAAAGGATGGATCTAGACAATGTCCTTTTTGTACCATCAATTACCAAGAGCTTGCTTACGGTTGGACAACTAATGGATGATGGTTTAGATGGTCACTTCAAGCATGGAGTTTGTTCCATCATGAAGAATGATATTTGCATAGCAAATGGTGTTAAAAAATGTAGTTTGTTTCAGTTGGATGCTAAAATTGTTATGGCAAAAGAGGAAATCATTCATTCAAATGTACACTCTTTTTCTCATGTACCAAGTAGTGATGATAAGATGCATGAAACATTCTTAGATGTTTATACAAGAGATGCTTGGATCCATCTAGTATCTTGTGTGAATGAAAGTGAAATCAACAACCTTAGTGTCAATGATCTTGCAAGGATTGAGGAGGAGCAACAAAGTGATGGAGATCTTGAGGATCCACCTCAAAGGTCAAGTGCTCCAAGAAGATCCACAAAGGCAAGGGACGAGCCTTCAAGGCTCACTTATCTTGGCAAAGGTAATCAAGGAGAAGATTCTCAACCATTCACTTTCAACACTTTTCTTACTTCAATGCTTGATGAACCATTTTGCTATGAGACCGACATGAGGAAAACTGAGGTACGCTATGAGAACTACATGAGGAAACTTGAGGGCTTCATCAAGAAGAAAGTTGAAGATAAGATGTGTAATGACTCATTTGAGAACAAGTTTTTATGTCTTAGTGATCAAAAAATTGTTATGAACCAATTAAGAGTAAATTGGTTGTTTGATCAGATGAGTGCTCTCGGATTTTGGAAGAGCAAGAAAAAGTTAATCACTCATTGTTTTGAAAAATGTGTTTTTTCTTTTGGAGAGGCAGATTGTAAGCTTCTTATGAGAATAAGTGAAACATCCTTGAAGGACACTTATATCCATAACTAGAATCCATGTGTCATTCTCCATTAAAGCATTGTACTCATCTAGCATTGCTTGAAACCATTCTTTACTTGATCTTGATCTCCTCCAAGATGAATTGAAGAGCCTTGATTCTTCCTTGCACCTTTGCACTTGATTTCTTCCATGTTGAGTGAAGATGCAGGAACTTGAAACTTGCTCCTCCTTGATCTTGATGCTTCTCTTTGAAGGAAATATGATGTCTCCATGTCTTGTGAAAATCACATTGATTAAGATCACAAAACATGTACTTGCTACTTTTACGTATATACCAAGATTTATCATGCTAAAATGACTAGTCCACAAACCATCAAAAGTAAACATGATTTCTCTAATCTTGTAATTACAAGCGATCTTGAACTTCATGAGGCTACATACTTGCTTTAAGGAAGAATGTGATTAGATGCAAATGGAGATGGAAGTGTAAGCAAGCATAAGGCAAGGTTGATTTCTAAAGGATATCCCAAGAAAGGGGCATACACTATGAGGAAAACTTTTGCACCCGTGGACAAGATGGTCACAATAAGGTTGATCCTAGCATTTGCTTCTCATTTTGGAGGGATGATTTTTCAAATGGATGTATCTAATGCATTTCTTAATGGATATTTGGAGGAGGATATATTCATGGAGCAGCCCCAAAGCTTCATCGAGCTTGGGATGGAAGGTAAAGTATGTCATCTTCAAAGGAGCTTATATGGCTTGAAGCAAGCATCAAGGTCTTGGAATTCAAGACTTAATGACTTTTTGGTTTCTATTGGATTCACTCAAAGTGAGTATGATCCAAGCTTTTACATAAAGTTTGATGTAAATGGCATTGTACTTTTGCTTGATTTATGTAGATGACATAATTCTAAGTGGTGATAATACTGATGGCATAGAAAAAACCAAGAAAGATCTATCTTTAGAGTCAAAGATGGTAGATCTTGGTCAGCTTCACTTCATATTGGGCATAGAAGTACTTAGAGATTCAGATTTCATCTTCATTAGTCAATCTAAGTATCCTCAAAGTTTTCTCAATAGATTTAAAATGCAAGATTGCAAGCATGTAGAAACACCAAGGGAGCAAGATGTAAAAGTTCTCATTTCTAGGATCTAAGTCAATTTGCTATAATTTCAACATTCAAATGGTGATGTCATCTATATTGGATTCAGTAGGTGATCATTCAATTGTCGAGTCGAGTTGATTGTCATTGAGTTGGTTCAATGTCGACTATCGAGTCGATGTCGATGTCGATGGGAGTCGTGAGACTCAAACTCGAGTATTGCCGAGTCAACCTTGCTCTGCTTCAAATATTCATGTATTTATGCAAACTATTTGACTATGCAAGAGCTTCGGGACTTTTACGTTCCAAGTCTCCAACTCTGCTCCGCTCCTGGAGCTAGATAAACTTTATATCTATGACTACTGGCTTCAAGTTCCAAGTTGAGTTTGTGCACAAGATGAGAATTAATAAAATTATGAGTTGAACCACTTTCCAATAAAATACTTACTTCTTGATCTTTGTCAGTTACAAGCAAGAACACAGATCAAAGACTCAAGTCCTCAGATAGGGACTGACATCTCATATGTATACATACATTTCTATCAATGATTGGGCTAGACTATACCAAATGTAGACTTTATTCGAGTGTCAAAAAGAAAGTATTTGTAACAGACGAATAAGAGGATTTAAAGACAGTTCCTTAGAGCATATTTACGGACATACAACAAATGACTGTAATGCGCTAAAGAGTCTGTCTGATCAGAGAGTAATTCATGTATTAGAGATTGCTAGTAGACTTAGAATCACTCACACTCAACAATGTGGAGAACAGAGATAAGAGAGAATAAATCTCAACACTCTATTCATTTCTTCAACCTCTCACAAATACATAAATCACTCAAAATGCTGAGAAGGCAGCTAGAAAGAGTTCTCGAAAAATTGGAAAAAGATGCTAGAAAAGTTCACGAAAACTTGGAGGAAGCAACTAGAAAAAATTCTCAAAAAGTTGGAGAAATATTCTAGAAAAATGCTAGAAAGTGGTTTAAAAAATCACGATCAATTCTAGAAAAGATAGGAGAAAAGTCACGAAAAATTCCAGAAAGAACCTAGAAAAGAATGAGAAGAAAAAAAATTATGGTCAAAGATAATATTTCTTGAGTCTAGACCCATTAATTTGTGTCGGTAATAGTTCGCCTTCAAGTGATTGGAGTTGAACAAAACCATTCTCGAACACCTCTATGACTTTATAAGGTCCAAGCCATCTCATATGAAGTTTTCCAAGAAACTTTTGATGTCAACTATCATAGATTAGCACAAAGTCATCAACTTCAAGATTACTTTTCCTGACACGACTATCATATTTTTTCTTTCGTTGTTTCTGGATTTCCTCCGTTAATTTTTGTGAGTTTGCACGAGCTTCAAATAGTTCTTCAATAGTCGTCAACCTTTTGTTAATACATTATGCATCTATTCGTTGAGCTTGAATACAAAAAGTTGTCACCTCAAATTCAATAGGTAAATTAGGATACATACCATAAGTAAGAAATTATGGTGTTTGCTTCATCGTGATCTTTTCTATGTTTTGATAAGCCCAGAGAACTAAGGGTAATTTTTTATCCCAATCAGTCGTATGTGCGATAATGATCTTGTTTAGGATCTTGCATAGTATTCCATTAGCTCTCTCAGTCAACCCATTTGCTTTTGGATTAAAAGGGGTTGTCTTTATGTGTTTAATCAGAAAATATGTTGTCAACAGTCGTATTGTGTCATTTAGAAAATATGTACCACGGTCACTTACTAGTTCAAGAGGACAACCATATCTTGTGATTATAGTTTTGAATAAGAACGCCGCGACAGTTTTCGCATCGTTTCATTTCGTCGCTTCTGCTTCAACGTGCCTTGTAGCATAATCCGTAGCAACAAGAATATAACGACACTTAGTATGTCGAGTGATGGGTTTGATTGGACCGACAAAGTCAATCCCTCACTTCTCAAATGGTGTAAGAGATAGGATTGGTATCAACGACCAATTCATTGCTTTTGTTGCTTGCCAGATCTCTGGCATGGATCACACGAACGGATATAATTCAATACATCCTTGAACATAGTTGGCCACTAGTACTTGGCAGTCAATATTTTATTAACAATGTTCTTTAAAGCAAAGTGTCCGCCAGCATCCTCTGAATGTAAGACTTGTACAACCTTTTTATATCTTCAGTTTCGAGACATCTTCTTAGTTGTTGATCAACACCAAGCTTGTACAGGACATTGTTAATAATGGTATAAGGTGCTACCTTATATTGACAAACTATCTTTTATTTCAAATCATATCCATTCGGATATATCTGATCTTTGAAATAAGTAATGATATCAAAATATAACGAATTTGTAGATGAGATTTTGAATAAATTTTTGTCTAGAAAAACATCATTAATTGGTTTTTCAATTTCTCTCGTGCTGAGTCGCTATAGAAAATTAGCATTCGTATGATATTTTCCTTGGCGAAGTTCTACTTGATAAGTGAATTCCTGCGGAAGTAGAACCCATCGAGCAATTCGTCCTGATAAATCTAGTTTGTTCACGAGATGTTTTAGAGCATAGTAATCAACATGAAAAATGAAAGCATATCCCAACAAATAATGCCAAAATTTCTTAACAATGAAAATCATTCCGAGTGCTTTCCTTTCTATAGCCGAATATTTTTTCTCCAAGGCACTTAGCTGTCGACTTGCATAGTGTATGGGATGGTCTTTCTTCTGATCGTCCTTCTGGCTTAGACAAATGCCAATAGCAAATGCAAAAACATCAACATAACTATGAAATAAAATAGCCCAGTTAGGTGGTCTCAGAATAGGAGCATTGATCAACCTTTGTTTAAGTTCTTTGAACGCTTTCTACTGTTCATTCGTCCACAAGTATTCCACTTGTTTCTTGAGTAGATGCGTAAGAGCGGCGGCAATAGAGACATGATTTTGGATAAATCTTCGATAATAGTCGACATGTCCTAAGAGAGCTCTTGGTTCACGTAGATTTGTTAGTATCAGGAGGTTCTTTATAAGCTCGACTTTATCTTTATCGACCTCTATTCCTCTGTTTGATATTCTGTGTCCAAGTAAAATTCCTTCTTTCATACCATAAAAATATTTCTCTGGATGAAGGGATAAACAAGTATCTCAACACCGTTGCAATGTAAGTTTCAGCTTCTGTAGATGTGTTTTTTTATATCACTATATACACATAGATCATCAATGAAAATTTCAAGAAAAGTTCTTAGGAAGGTTGCAAAAATTAACATCATAATTCGTTGAAAAGTCACTGGTGCGTTGCAAAGACCAAAGGGCATTTTGTTGTAGGCATAAGTGCCCCAATCCATAGTAAATGTGGTGTTTGATCTATCCTCCTTTCTCACTCCAAACCTAATTATAACCAGAGAAACCGTCACAGAAACTGTAACACTCTTGACCAGCAACCTGATCTAAGATAGAATCAGTGAAGGGTAGAGGACGATGATCCTTCTTTGTGACAGCATTGAGCTTCCAAAAATCCTGGCATATTTGTATTTTGCCAGTCTTCTTCTTTGGAACAACAACAATGGGAGAAGCCCATTCACTACTTAAGACGAGATAGATGATACCTACCTTAAGATGCTTGTTGAGTTCGTCCTTAACCATGAGGGAGTACTTTGGATTGAGACGATATTGTCTCTGTCGAACATGTACACAATCTTCTTTAAAATTGATATGGTACTCTCTGAATTCTGTAGGTATACCTTTCAAATCTTTGAGCAACCAAGCAAATGTTAAAAATTCACAATTCTAGCTTGACTAGTTTTGGTCATATGACTTGTAAATAGTTAGATGGTCATGATGTGGCTTGTCACACGTGCCAAATAGCATAGGATTCCATTCATAAGGATGTTCTAAAGTAGACCTAAGTGTTAGAACCTTTGGAATGAGTCCAAAATATGCTTAGATACAAGGGAGAAAAAATAGGAGCTATTTTTGGTAGTTTTTGCATTGTTGAGGGATCTCCAAGATTCCAACCCTAACCTGGTAGGGATGAAAGATCCACCAAAATTAGCATTAGGAATAGGTTTAGGGCTACTCGTACCTGCCCAAAACCGTGATGGATCATGTATATATAGGTGATGATATCTCACCAAAATCAATCAAGCAATTTCATGTTTTTTCTCTCATAATGGTGCAATTGCTCTCTATGTTCATAATTGTTTGAGTACTTGTGTACAGTACTTAGACTATGGGAGGCCGTACTTTCACACTTGTGAAGCCTTCTTCAAGGATTTGGGCCATTTAGTGAGGTTCAAGCATAGATTTTTTATGGATTTTGATGGTTCAACTTGTGCTAATCTTATGAAATCATAATCTATTGTTTCCCTCATCATTTCAAGTGTTTTAGGATCCTTATTTGCTGTAATCTTTACATGGTATCAGAGCCTAAAGGCTGAAATGAGCTAAATCCTTGGTTTTCATTCAATTTGATCACAATTTTTGATCTAAATGTTGTGTAGATTGGATCTTAGCATCTAGTATTGATTCTAGAACTCAAAGTGAGTCAAATACATTGGAGATTGGTGTTGTGTGACTTTATTTTCAGGTGTTTAGGTGTCTAAAACCAGAGGCAAAGTTGAATTCAATTCACATTACCAAGATAGCAAGTTTTGCTTGCTCCAAGCATTGATTTCTAAGCGAGTTTTGGAGGTGATTTCATAGAGGAGGCTTTCTAGCATTCAAGGAGAGGGAAGATCAGAGTTTTGGGGACTCTTCAAGGCTGTTCTAAGGTGTAGTAGGCACCTCCTAAAGTGATTTAGGTTCAGTCCAACCATTGCTTGACTTATGCACCAAATTAGATCAATTTTTCATCAATTTTGATCATTTTTTGCTTGTGATTGGATAGTAGATTGTGTTGCATCCTCATTAAGTTCCATTTAGATCTTTTACAAGTGATTTTGGAAGTATATTAGGTTGCTGAAATTCACTCTTGATCAGATCATTTGGAAGCTTTAATGTTCTTTATAGAAAGAGGGGCAATTCTACTAGTATTGTCTACTTCAATCAAGCAAGTGCATTGTTTCTAGTATTCTATGATTTGATTTTGTTAGAGATCATTCTTAGATCTTTATAGGAAGTCCATTACTGATCTTTTCAGGTCCCTAAGAAGTGGGATAAGGTAGACCTTCAATCAAATCAATAGAAGTAACCTTCATTTGTGTCAAGTCCTTGATTAGGAGACTAGATGGCATCTATAAATGCATATCTTTTGGATACTAATGAAAGGCTCAACAAAACTAACTATTCCATATGGAAAGTTAGAATGGAATCTATCATGATCATGCAAGATCTGATGGAAGTTGTAAATGGTAAGGAGGGTGAACCTATTTATCCTCAAGAAAAAGCCAAATACATCAAGAGGTGCAATGTTGCACTACATTGCATAAAAATGAATGTTGCAAATGAACTCTTAAGAGAGGTAGGAGATTGCACTTCAGCTCAAGATGCTTGGGAGACTTTGCAAAAGGTCTATGAATCCAAGAACCAAACTAGAATGTTAGCTTTGAAGAATAAAATCTATAGAAGCTATCAAAAGAAAGGAGAGAGTGCACATACTTTTGTCCTAAGAGTAAAGGAATTGAACAAAGAGCTAGCCTTTATAGGTGACAAGTGCTCCAACAATCAAGAAGAAGATGGCCGAGGAGCAAGATCTTGGTTTTGAGGAGGAGCTCATGGAGGAGCAAGCACCAAACCCACCTATCACACCAAGGAGATCTTCAAGGGCAAAAGTGGAGCCATCAAGGCTCACATATCAAGGCAAAGGACAGCAAGTTGAGGGTATATCATCCACTTCTTATGCTTTATCTAGTTTTGAAGAACCGTCTAATGTTGAAGATGCATTGAACTCCAAAGAATGGTATAAAGCTATGTTGGATGAGTATGATGCCTTGATTGAGAATGAAACTTGGTTGCTTGTTGAGAGACCTCAAAGGAATGTAATAGGATGCAAGTGGGTCTTCAAGCTTAAGTTGAATGCAAATGGGAGTGTTAACAAACATAAAGCAAGATTAGTTGCAAAAGGTTATGCTCAAGAGAGAGGGATAGACTATGAGGAAACTTTTGCACCCGTGGCCAAGATGGTCACAATAAGGCTAATCATTGCACTTGCATCACATTTTGGATGGATTCTATGTCAAATGGATGTCTCTAATGCTTTCTTGAATGGGATTTTGGAAGAGGATATCTATATGGAGCAGCCACAAGGGTTCATCAAGCATGGAATGGAGAACAAAGTATGCCATCTCCAAAGAAGCATCTATGGCTTGAAGCAAGCCTCGAGATCTTGGAATTCAAGACTACATTGCTATCTTATTTCACTTTTTTTTGTTCAAAGTGAATATGATCCTACTCTTTAAATTAAGTTTGATGATGTTGGTATTGTACTTTTACTCATTTATGTAGATGACATCATCATTAGTGGAAATAGTGTTGATGGTATTGAAAAAATCAAGATAGATCTATCCTTAGAGTTCAAGATGGTAGATCTAGGGTGTCTTCACTTCATCTTAGGCATAGAAGTACTTAGAGGGTCTGATTTTATCTTTATAAGTCAAGTAAACTATGCTCAAAGTCTTTTGAAGAAGTTTAAGATGGAAGTATGCAAAAGTGTTGACACACCAATGGAGCAAGATGTAAAAGTGCCAAATGAAGATGATGAAAGATCCTTCATGGACATCACTTTGTTTAGGCAACTTATAGGTTCCTTAATGTGGATCACTATAACTAGACCAGATCTTAGCTTTAGTGTATGTAGGTTGAGCCAATCCATGCAAAATCCATTGAATATCCATTGGAAAAAGGCTAAGAGGATTCTAAGATACATCTCGGGTACATTGGATTTTGGGATTCTATATAGAGGAGATGTGATTAACCTTCATGCATTTAGTGATTCAGATTTTGCAGGGGACAAGAGAGATAGGAAATCAACAAGTGCCTATTCAATTTTCATAGGAGAAGGTGTGGTTTCATGGCTTTCAAAAAAGCAAGAAACTACATCTCTATCTTCAATCGAGGCCGAGTACAAAGCTTTGACAACCACTACAAAGGAGGTACTTTGGATCAAGAGATTATTGGTGGAACTAAAGATCATGGATTCAGAGGAGGCACCAATCATCTACAATGACAATATATCAGCCCAACACCTTGCATCTAACCCAATCTTCCATGCAAGATCTAAGCACATTGAGATATGCCATCACTTTGTGAGAGAAATGGTGCAAGCCAAGGAGATTGCTTTGGAGCATGTTCCAAGCAATGAATGTGTAGCTGATCTACTTACTAAACCACTTCAAAAGACACCTTTTATGAAGTTCAGATCATCACTTGGAGTGATTAGTAAAGCAATGATTGAACCAAGCTAGATAGTGAGGAGGAGTGTTAAAAATTCACAATTCTAGCTTGACTAGTTTTGGTCATATGACTTGTAAATAGTTAGATGGTCATGATGTGGCTTGTAACACGTGCCAAATAGCATAGTATTCCATTCATAAGGATGTTCTCAAGTAGACCTAAGTGTTAGAACCTTTGGAATGAGTCCAAATTATGCTTAGATACAAGGGAGAAAAAATTGGAGCTATTTTTGGTAATTTTTGCATTGTTGAGAGATCTCCAAGATTTCAACCCTAACTTGGTAGGGATGAAAGATCCACCAAAATTAGCATTAGGGATAGGTTTAGGGCTACTCATACCTGCCCAAAACCGTGATGGATCATGTATATATAGGTGATGATATCTCACCAAAATCAATCAAGCAATTTCATGTTTTTTCTCTCATAATGGTGCAATTGCTCTCTAGGTTCATAATTGTTTGAGTACTTGTGATTACTAATGATTATAGGATTGAATGTAGGTCTGGTGTACAGTACTCAGACTGTGGGAGGCCGTACTTTCACACGTGTGAAGCCTTCTTCAAGGATTTGGGCCATTTAGTGAGGTTCAAGCATAGATTTTTGATGGATTTTGATGGTTCAACTTGTGCTAATCTTATGAAATCATAATCTATTGTTTCCCTCATCATTTCAAGTGTTTTAGGATCCTTATTTGCTGTAATTTTTACAGCAAAAACATCTTGGTACTCGAGCAATTTCGTAAATTCTGCTAATTTTGTTTCTCCAAGTGACTTTGAGACATGTACAAATCTGCCAGGTGCAAGTTCAATTAGTTCAGTAGAATCTGGTAGAATGATACCTTCTGTCATACTAGCCTTGGTGTGGCCATGGATTTCACGCATGGTTGACTCCATAGGTATATTCTTTTTGTCAGCTTGGTTCTGATTATCAAATTCTTATTCAGATTCGTCCAATTTGTCACTTGAATCATCATCAGACTCTTTAGAGTTTGTGTCTGCAATGTTTATTTCTTTATCCACAACATCCGCTCCAGCGTTGCAGACATTGAAGAATTCTTCTTCGTCAGTATTCTCATAGCATTTGAGATATTGCACTTCGATGTCAGATGCATTGAAAAAAATATTTAATGCATAAGAAGAATTTTCTGGGGTAAAACTAGTGTCAGAAAAAAGGAGTTTCACCTTCATATATGTCACAACTCCAGGTGAGTGTTTGTTTTGTTGGCTTACCTCGATTATTGGTCTCACCAGTTTGAAATCTCAACTCTCTGGATTTCCAATGAACACTTGCATTTGATTGATAAAGCCAGGGCCGTCCAATTAGCACAAAATAAGATGACAAACCAAGTGGTTTGATAACTATAAAATTCATTGTGAAAGGCTTGGCTTGAATGTAAACGGTAACATCCTTCAATTCTCCAACAAACTTTCGTCGCGTCGAATCTGCTAACTTGATATTTCATTATGTTAATTGAATGTCAATCAGCCCCAAAGCATGAGCTGTGTCTTCTGTTTTTATGTTCACGCTTGAACTAGAATCTACTGGCATATTTTCAATCAAACATCCTGCAATGGTGACATCAATTTCAGGTGCGCCGAGATCTCCTAAATCAATAGACAATACACCAACATCTGGCAAAGAAACTTTTTTCTTCTTTTTAGAGACAGAAAGACCTTTCAATTGCTTACGGTAATAAGTATTGTCTACCAACAATTGCTCAAAAGTGATATTTGGACGAGAGATCCAATATCATTCACTATATCATAGTCTTTTGTCTTTGCTTTTGAGATTGGCTTGTCAATAACGGCACTAGACAATTTGGCCTTCAGTATTTCATCGTCCCCTTTCTCGAATGTGACCACCTTCTCCGCAGCAGCTGACTGTAGTTCAGTATTGATAATTTCTTTTGCTTCTGCTAAGATGTCTTTTGCAAATAATTTTGCAACATTGTGGTCATAGTCGGGGTCATCTTTAAGATCTTCTTTAGTTGTAGATTTATTCATTGACTTGTTCAAAAATTTCTTCTTCGAAGAGTTTCTGCACTTCGTTGAAGATTTATCTTTGGGTTTCGAAGAGCCTTTGCTTCTTGTTGTGACTTGAATAGCTTTTCCACGTCACTTGGCCAGGACTGGTTTTCTGTCTTCATCAATTTTCCTTCAATAATATCAATCCTCTACACAACAACATCAGTCGAAGCTTTTACTTTCGAGTCTGCAACTGCTGGTGTTGCTACATATTGGTACTTATTTCATGACTTCTACGGCTGAGGGCAGTCAAGATACTTGTGGCCAGGCTCCCTACAGTTTGAGCATAGTGGTACATAACCAATCGGCTTTCGTGGCTGAGGACAGTCAGGTCAAAAATGTCCCGGCTCTCCACAGTTGTAACAGTTGCCTGACACTAGTTTAGTCATGGTTTGTGACTTCATCGCTGGTCCAACAAATTTAGGAGGATTGTGTCTTCTTGGTGCGCACTTTGGTCTATCCTGCTAGGCTGATGTTGTAGTGCCTTGAACATAATTAGTAGTCGCATCATTCTGAAAAATAAAGAGTACCTCCTAGGCAGGATCTTCGATATACTTTACATTCACAGTGGTGCAGTCTTCCTTAGTATGTCCAGAAGTTCCACATTTTGTACACCACATTCCCGAGTTGGAAGAAGAAGCTTTTGGTCTTTTGTCTGCAACTTCAAAGATCTGCACTTTCAAATCATTAAACTTTTTATTAAGATCAGTCATATTACTCTTCCAAAGCTTTTCGACTTTAGAAGTTGACGACTTATCCTCGATGGTTTTTGTATCTTTCTTCCGCTTGGATTGTCATTTACTTCTTTTATCTCCTTTATCAGCTTCTAATTCCGATGAATCACTGCTATCAGACTCCAAGCTTGAAGAACTGGAACTTGATTCAGTATCCGAATCATCTTCACTATCACTAGAATCAATTTTAGACTTACGAGATCTTTTAGTTGAGCGTCGCTTTCATGCTAGTTTTGAGGTCTCAAAGTTTTCAGCACTAGCTATTACAGCTGCTAAGGAAGCCATGTCCCCCTGTTTGCAACACTGATCAATCTTTGGTGGTAAACCAGCCAAAAACCATTTGATCTGCATATCAACAAGATATACACCAGTTAGTTTTCCTATAAGATTCTTGATCTTACGTGTATATTTTCAAATGGATTCTTTAGTTTTCTTCTGAACATTGTTCAGACGTTCGAGAATTCTGGATTTATAACCGATTTCTCTGAACTTGTTCAGAAACGCATCTTTTAGTAGTAACCAGGTTCCTATACAGCCTAGTTCAACTTGATTGTACCATATGCGTGCCTGCTTTCTCAGAAGACCAGGAAAGATTCGCAATTTGTCTACGTCAGTCCCTTCATTATTTGCATTAGCAATTGACTCAAATTGGGAGACGTAGCTATCTGCATCATTTGAAGTAGTCCCTTTAAAATAATCGTACTTAATTTTGAGATAGAAGTGAAACGTGCAGCAGGACCCTCCATACTGAAGCTAATTAAGAGTACAAGTAACTGGGCAGTGATCTCGTCGAGATTTCTTCGACTCGCACTCTCACTTTGTCTTGGTAAAAATACCTCTCTGAGCTTACAATATCGTTCTAATCGGGATTCTCTATCTGACATACATTAGAAATGGAGATGGATGTGTCAGTTTTCTTATAACTTTCCTAAGCTATCCCCGACAACGACGCCAGAAATTGGATATGTCGTACTATACCAACAAGGTTAATATAGATTTTGTAGTCAATAATGTGAAACCCACAGAGGACAGTGTTAGAAAGTTATGTATTTGGTACAATTTATGACTTATTTTGAGTGAAGTGGCTTCGGGCGTTATTCTGGTTGTCAACAGACATTAGAAAGTAACTAGTATTACGGGTGTGAAGTGTTAATAATTCCAGAACAGCAGTCTTGCCTCTATCAAATGGAATGAAATGTGTTCTACAGGTGAGATGTTATCAGAGTAGTACAGCAGTAATACACTATGGCTGATCAAGGTGTCAACAGAGAGTCTAGAAATGTTTGATGTATTCATGTTTGTGCAGACAATTATTAATTGCATTTGCGAACTGTTTGTTTTTAGACAGAAGTCCTCAATAACTTAAGTCCAAGGTTATGGTTAAAGAACACAAAGAGTTTTAGAGCACATTAGAAACTTATGTCAGTTACAAGCAAGAACACAGATCAAAGACTCAAGTCCTCAGACAGGGACTGACATCTCAGATGTATACATACAGTTCTATGAATGATTGGGCTAGACTGTACCAAATGTAGACTTTATTCGAGTGTCGAAAAAAAAGTATTCGCGACAGACGAATAAGTGGATTTTAAGACAATTTCTTAGAGCATATTTACGGACATACAACAAATGACTGTAATGCGCTAAAGAGTCTATCTGATCAGAGAGTAATTCATGTAATGCATTAGAGATTGCTAGTAGACTCAGGATCACTCACACTCAACAGTGCGGAGAACAGAGATAAGAGAGAATAAACCTCAACACTCTATTCATTTTTTCAACCTCTCACAAATACATAAACTCTTTCTCTCTCAATGGTTGAGACTAAAGCGTGTGATCAATATATGTTCTATGGAGCGAACAAACACACCTCTAAAACTACAAGTGCGCCGCTCCCATGAAAAGGTCTAGTTAACAATTAGGTTGAGTATATGTTCAATTATACCATAAGAGGTATATTTAACTAAGAGTTGAAATTACTCTAGTTTAACAAGTCGATTCATATTTAGTCGTTTCGCGTAGATGACCTAGTAAAGGCTTATCCAAGGCAATGTTTCCCTTTTAGAGGTCTTGTCCTTAAATACAAGGCAAGTCTTTAGGAGATATATTTTCGAAAAGTAACTTAGGCCTCTTCATGGTTTATATTTTCTAGCTCATATCTTCATTTCCGAGTATATCATGCCATATTTAGGTTAATATTCAATATTTAACGTTGGGGTGTCAATTCTACCATTTTGGGTCACATTGATTATCTTTTGTAACTTAGGGAAGGGATTTTTGTGGCTATTTCCTCTTGAATTGTTTTGCATAAAAATATATTACTTTATTGAAAGAAAGATAGGAAAATTCCATCAAGAAGTACATGATTAAAGATAGAAAAATTGAACACCCAAAGGCAAATGTTAATATATAACTAATCTAGATCTGCTTGAAATCTTAGGAAATTCAAGTTTAAACGACACCAACAACATAGAAAATGTCACTTTGTAACGTTGAATACACAGAAAGTTTAGGATGTCGTGAAGTAGCTACACCAGCTGCATTACCACGACGAATTAACATTTGAGCTTGAGCACATTTGTAAGGCAATAGATACATGCTGTCGAAAATAGGACACCATGATGGACAAAGGAAGTGCAGAATGCCTTTTGACATATAGAGTCACATAGTCATTGAGAAACTTGTCAAGTTTTTTGATGAAGACATCCAAAAGTCTCAATATAAAAAGGAATAAATGCCTTTGAAGGGTACCAATCCTGATAGTCACGTTTTTTGTCAAGAGCAACGTGATTGGTCGCCACTCCTTGAGTGGCAGATGTTCGTTGTAGAAGATCAGGATGAGTCGGATCAATAATAACTACAGCACCCAAAGTTTGAACACCATCTTTGGAGAAGACAACATCAACACATCGACAAGAGGATTGTGACGTAGTAACGGGAAGGACATGCAGTTGCTCATGAAGAACATGGAAACCACTCTCGATAGCAATTGGCGCAACCACATATTGAATAGTATCATGTGAAGATATTCGATCACCACCTAGAAGGACATCTCATAAGATGCGTGCCCAGAGAGTCCAAAGCATGGCCACAAGAACATTTGACAATTCCAGCTAATGACAGATGAGGGAGATCCAACCTTAGATAGATTGCTTCAAAGAAGAACTCAGAGGACATACACAAATGAGAAAGAGTTGGACGTGCCAACAACCAAGCCTCGGCCCCAGTACCAGCAGAAGAAAACAAGTATGCCTGAATGGCGTCGAAGGAGAGTCTTGTATCAGCTGGGTGAAAAGGTAAGCATGCAATTGCTCAGACAAAGAGTGTTGTAAACGCGGTTTTGAGTGAGTGATTAACGATTCAAAAGGGGGCCTATGCAATAAATCTCGAGCATCCCATAGTGATCATTGAAAACCCAGACTACCTGATTCCACATGTGCTACTGATTCAAAAAGGAGAGGGTGATCATTCTGCTGGAATTGAGAGACAAGTGCAGAAGCAACCAAAGCCCAACTTCCCAAATAAGCAGCTGGAGCAACTTGTGTTGTAGAAGATAAACCCAGCCCACCTGAAGAGGCAGGCAAAAATATTTGATGCTTGAGCAATATGCTATTGGAATGTTGCAAAGAATCTGCTGCAAGTAGGCTTCCCAAAATCTGTAATAAGGAATTATCGAAGCCTTGTAGAAGATGCATAATATCTTAAGAGGGAGGAACACAACGAAGCAAATAACTAGGTCGCTGAGCAAAACAACGAGTCATAATGGCGAATGCGACTTGCATGTTTCCCAATTTTGGAAGTAAATCAGAATGTTGAATTTGTTGCTGTAGAACCTGTTGAACCATAGAATGGACATGAGCGGTTGAGCCGATAGGTATTCCCAAAGCTTTGATACCATGTTCAGGCGAGCACCATGCTGTACACTTTGATAAATTGATAGAAAGCCCGAGCAGCAATAATTGTTTAAATGCAGAAATGCAAGAAGAACCGTCCTTGGACGGCCCACAATATGCGTGTCATCTACGATGGAAGGCAAAAGACAAGAAGAGAAACTTGCAGAGGTTGAACGCAAGGCATGCAGGTGAGCAAGAGCGAACAAAGGGCCACCAAGAGGATCCCCTTGACGGGTGCCAGTTGCAAAAAGAATGACAGTGACATCTCCCAAGAAGTAGTATGATTGTAGTATAGTGGAGCTTCACATGCGTAGAAAGTACGAACAAAAGGAATGAGAGAACGAAAAGGCTCATTGGCATCACGCAGCTCTTGAAAGATCACGCTACGAAACACGGAGTTGAAAGAATTTGTGACATCAACTTGAATAACAACCCAATCTGGGTGGGCATCCAGAAAATAGCACGCAAAGCATGAACAACGATTTCACGGCAACCGGAAGTCACACAACCAAATTGGAGAGGAGAGAAATGAGCTCAGAAATCATCACGAAACTGAAATGCAAGGGTACGGGCAACCAACCAATACAAAACTTCTCCCATAGCAATAGGACGAACACCCCTAGAAGATTTGTCCAAGGCGATTAGGCTGGCTGAACTCAAAATAGTAGCGATCGATGAAGGAATGTGACCAATTGCAATGGAATTACACACTTGGAAAAGAAAACCAAAACCGCTTGCCAAATCGTCGGGAGAAAGGAAATCATGAAAATGCTCAAAAACCCACCCATTAGGACCGCGGAGATGAAGCAAAGCATTGAGAAAATCAGGTTGCCCAAGCTGGAGGCTTGTATCTCAAAATCCTGGACAAATAACTGCTTATTTGCATAAAAATGGCTTACCTTAGCCTAAGTTCTTAGCCATAAGTGGAAAGGCTACTTTCTCCACTTCATTAAACTATTGTAGGTTTCTTTTATAAGCTTGACTTGAAATTTGTGGTTCGAGGAGAAGCATGGATAGTGTGCGGGATCCAAAGCACCAACTATTGCCACTCACACTTATATCCTTACAGATTTTGGAGAACTAGATGTTTCTAGCAATCTGTAGAATTGATCAGAAATCAGAACAAACATTTTTAGTTGCAAAAGGCAAGGCAAAGCATTTCTAAACGCAACGCCAACCTTGAAAATAAGAAGACAATGTAGCTCATCTCTAATTTCGTTTGTGTTCTTTTTGTAATCCTCATCGTAGAATTGACAGAATGAAACTTCTGCATAAATGTATGCATTCCACGTTTTTAGCATCACGTGAAATATGAATCAACTAGCACTGATACTTCAAATTGGCTTAAGTTATTTGTCAATCATGATAAAAGGATAAAGAAAAGAGCATTTCCATTAGCAGTTTAGAAGCTATACAGTTTGGAGATATTTTGACTATAGCCAGATTGAAAGAGTGGCAGACTAGACTTTCCAATAATGACCATAGTTTTGATTGAACATGAAAGAGTTTGCTAGCCCAGATGTCAGTCTGGCCAGGGATTGTACAAGAAATTTCTCAGGAGTCATGGTGTGGATCAGTATTCACAAGATTTACGAGAACAATCTACAACCCGTTGTGCGGAAGTTTGACGAAAAGTAGCCTATTTTTTGGATTGAAGGTTGGGTTGTTTTTGTGAATGTTTTTTGAACACGAGTATCCAGTTAGATTGGAAATAAAAGCAGTGTTATTAATAGTGGCGCAATGATTCCTGCCTTAGCTGCTCACGGAATTTTGCAAAAAAGGCTTCAATCCTTTCGTTCAGCTCATCTTTTTCTATCACCAACGCCTTCGCCTCCTTCCTGCTCATCCCACATTCCATTGCAATGGCTTTATCGGTTGACACATGATCTCTTACAATCACACGTGAAGCGGTCTGAGTAAACGTTGCACTTCTCTTCGTGAGTTTGATCTTCACAGCTTCTTCTGCAGATTTCAGATCAACTGTACTGGATGATCTTTTTCGTGCATTTATGGTGGCCTCAAATTCCTCGCTTGCTCGATCAGCCATAGACTCTGGCTGCTTGGCCGGCGCCTGGCGTTGCGCAAACTTTTTTTTTTGAGAACTAGCTGGCTTCTGCTCTTTAACAATCTCTCCAACAATACCTGCACAAGATGTTAAACTAATTTGCTCCTTAGAACCCAAAACTCGCAAGCATTGGGACGATAGCTTGGAGGGGTGGAGAGCTGGAGGAATGGAAATGAGAGGAGAGGCTAAGGGTGTAGTGTCCCTAAGAACCGGTAGAACTCGTGGAGATGATTCTTTTGAAGAAGCCCACATTAATCGGTGATTTTCGTCTTTGATGGCAGCAGTGTCCGCAGTGCAAGATTCACCTGAACTTTCTGATGTTAACCAGATCAACAGTATTACAACATTTACAAGAAGAAACAAGACAGACTGGGTCAGAGATTCCACCACCCTCCGCCAGAATATTTGAGGTGCGAACTTCCAAAAGAGGAATCTCATAGGTGGGAGAAGGCATCCAGCAAACCAAGGAAGTATTGTTACGATAAAGATGACTACAATAGAAAAGGACGGATTTTCAGGCGCTGTTCGCATCCACAATTCGGAAATGAGCTGCAATTTCAGCCTGAGAGAGCGCCCTATGGCCATACCCTTGCAAAGTTTCTGTTGTGAACTGCACTCTCAGGCACGTTGGGATGTCAAAATGAGAATCAAAATACAAGTGCTTGCAGAAAATGCAAACTGCAATCAGTTGGCATCAAATGGAAGAGAGCACATGCAAGCAATACTCAGAACTTTGCAAAAATCTCCTGAGTGGCACAACAAGCTGATGGTCTGAAGGTATATATATACATATGTGCATCGTGGGTGGCCAAGATGGTCTGAAGCATTTCACCAAAACTAAGCTGATTGAACCTGATCAACACATTGATTAAGCAATTATATTCCAGTAACAGTTATGGCAATTAATTATCAGCCACAAAATTAGACAACTTTTCGGAACCATACCTGCAGCTTCCAGCTACTTAGAAACTTCGACCTACAGAGTACAACAGAGGAGAACTTGAATCGCACAATGCAACCCGTGGGGGGGGACAAATCTAGAGATCTGCAATCTGATCTGGAAAGTAGGAATGGAGAGGAAAGCAGAGCAAAAGCTTATTCTTCTCGTGGACCCACAGGCCGAGTGACGGAACCAGGATGCTTCACAGACTACATGCCCATTGGACCGTCTTCTAGCTTTTTGTTTTCTCTTGCAAGGATCTCTCTCTCTCTCTCTCTCTCTCTCTCTCTCTCTCTCTCTCTCTCTCTCTCTCTCTCTCTCTCTCAAATCACTTTTTTTCTCCCACTCGGATTTTCGTTTCATTTCCCATCAATTTTCAGATCCTAATCCTAATTGTGGGTCATATACACACTAGAGATAGCTTAATTTCTTAAAACCAATGAGATTGTGTAGAAATTGCCTAACGTAGAATTGATTACTGGTGCATCTATTATTGGTCTAGATCTACATTTAAGATCATCATTAGATCTTAGATACTCACATGGTATTAGAACAAGGAGGCAACCAAAAATAGTAGTCTTGCCAAAATCAATAGAGATTGTAAGTGGATCAAATTTAATTCAACTTTGTGTTGTGAGTTGATCTATGTAATATTAAGCCATTTTTAGGTCTTTTCAAGTCTTTTGGATTCCAAGGATAGACATCAAGTGTTTTTTGATGTGATTCATCAAAAAAGTTCTTTATTTGTTGAAGAAATTGTTTACATATAGGCTACATGGTTGTTGCTAGTTTCTAAATTGACAATCTGCCTAGTGAGTGAGCGCTCCCCATGTGGATAAACAAATCTCCTTTGTAAATGAACAATCTCTTTTTATGGATGAAAAATTTTCATTTGTGGACATGAGCTTTGCTCCCCTTGGAAAAAAATGTCTCCCTATATGGATGAGCATTAAGATTGTCAATTATTTTTGCATACGGTTTTTTGTTGATTCAATAGTGTCTATTTGAGGTTTAGTTATGCAGATGGACTAATTTGTATGTTAATGTATCAGTAGATTGTTTTGAAATTCTATGAGCTCTATATACTCAACATGGACTTTGCCATTGTCTTTAGAATATACAGCTTCCAACTCTCAATTGAGGGAGAAATTGATCATGTCTCTCTCTCTCTCTCTCTCTCTCTCTCTCTCTCTCTCTCTCTCTCTCTCTCTCTCTCTCTCTCTCTCTCTCTCTCTCTCTCTCTCTCTCTCTCTCTCTCTCTCTCTCTCTCTCTCCTCTCTCTCTCTCTCTCTCTCTCTCTCTCTCTCTCTCTCTCTCTCTCTCTCTCTCTCTCTCTCTCTCTCTCTCTCTCTCTCTCTAGCAAAGGTTTTTCTTTTCTTTGTGTTTGGCATATTCTTATTGTAACTTTTGCAAGTAGAGTTCTAACATTCATGATTCACCATCTTTTTTAATATTGTGTGTCATTTTGTTTCAATTTTGAATCACAAGGCCCACATATTACAATGTCTAAATCTTTATTTGAATTGCACTCTTGGAAAAAAAAAAATTTAAGTAATGGGGAAAGATCCTAATTCATTTTTTGCAATAAATCTTGAATTCAAATCATTTTGTTGCTTCATATATATTATAGATAGAATACATCAGCTGGCTAAACTAAAACTGCTCAAAGTTCTATTCAAAATTTCAAAGTTCTATTCGAAATTTGTGACAAGTTAAAGATTTTATGAACCAAGTGTCCAAATGAGTTTCGTATGTGTGCATCTTCTTCTTGAGTATATTCTAAATATAGTATATACATGTCACATAGCAAATGATGTTTTACATTGGTCCACAACAAAACATGACAGTTTGCGCTTTCATCCACATACCAGTTTGAGCTTACCATTTGTAAAAGTATGCTAATCCATCAATTACATGGTAGCATTTGAAGTAAAACATTTATCTATTTGAAGTTTAGTTATGTAGATGGTCTAATTTGTGTGTTATTACGGTTCTTCTGCTTTCCATAAGCTTTGTATCATTAGATTCGTTTGAAAATCTATGAGCTCCATGATACTCAGCATGGACTTGGCCATTATCTCTAGAATATACATCTTCCAATTCTCAGTTGAGAGAGGAATTGAACGTGGCTGTCTCTTTTTATGGCAAAGATTTTTCTTTTCTCTGTGTTTGGCTTGTTCTTACTGTAACCTTTGCAAGCAGAGTTCCACTAAGTTGTGTAATGGGTAAGCAAGATGGAGGAAATAATCAAGTTTCCAATGAGTACAATTGGGCCTATTAGTATTCCCTTGCTAGATGGCAAATGTAAATGTTGTCCAATTATGGGTATGACATGGAATATTCTAGAATATGGCAAGAGGCTTCTATAATAAGCCCAAACATGACACAACAGATGTAGAGAGTCGGAAGTATTAGAAATAAGCAAACCAGTGGGCATCCTGCGTGTGTGAGTCCAACATTGGGCCTTAGGCTAATAAGTGCCATGGAGACGTATCCATGTACAAGACAATAGTTCACTTTTTGTTTGTTGTTGTGTTTGGCATAATTGTACATTGCCTTTAGCTTATATGTAGAAAAGCCTGTGATAACATATGTTTAAGGCATTATATGGCATGATATGAAATGATGATCTACTCTCTTTATGACGACATGCGACACCACTTGTTGCACAAATGACATAACAAAGAAATGTAGAAGAACCGCCTCCTTCATGCATGCACCTAGCAACATTTTCTCCCATATAATCAAAGAAACCATTAGCAACAATCTTTTTCAAGGAAGAACCTTCACCACCTTCATTGATGAAGTTAGCTCTTTCCTTACCTTTTGCATGCTTGCACTTGCCATGAAGAACCATCATTATCCTCATAGCTAGCCAAGTTAGCACAAAGGTGAACATCTCCAAGAAGCATATTGAATCTTGACCTAGATCTGGCATAAGAAAGCTTGTTAGACTTTGCATAAGATCCACCAATCTTATTGATGCTTAAAGAGAACTTTGGAAAGTTGAGACCAATCTCCTTTCTCATTCCATCCTTTTTGTTAGCCATAACAAAAGCATCAAGTTTGAAAAGTCTACCTTGCCTATTGCCCCTAGCAACCAAGATTTCTTTCTTTGTAATGAAACAAGCATCACCACCAAACTTTACCATGTATCCTTTCTCTATCATTTGACCAACACTTAGCAAATTCTTTGAAAGTGAAGGAATTTAAAGAACATCATGAAGCCTTGCTTTCCTATTAGTAGAAAGACAAATAGGAATTGAACAAATACCTTCAATCACACACTCACCACCAGGCTAGGTGAATTGCTTTTTTGGCTTCATCATAAGTGACCAAAGAAGTAAAGAACTCCTTGTGACTAGTCATGTGTGAACTAGCTCCACTATGAATCCACCATGAATCTTTGTCACCTTCACTTGATATTGGACTTGAAGAATATATCAAAAGAGAATCACAACCACCTAGATCCTCATCATTATAAATTTAATTTGCTTGCTACCTTCATCTCTTTGCTTCTTCAAACATTCATTAGCAAAATGCCCTTGATACCACAATAAAAGCATTTCAATCTAGACCTATCTTTCTTCTTGCCAAAAGAAAAAGTATCAACTTGATCTTGCCCTTTAGGATATTTGCTTTTACCTTTGCCCTTGAATTTTCCTTTGATGAACATAGCCTCCATGCGATGTTGATGTAAATCCATCTCTAACTTGAAGCCTATATTCTTCATTCACCAATATCTCTTGCAAATCCACAATGCTTGACAAGGTTCTTTGAATAGCAAAGCTTTGAACAAGATTAGCATGATCATCCAACAAGCCATTAAGTATAACTTGAACAGTTTCTACCTACTTAATGCTTTCATCAATACATGCTAACTCATCATTGAATGCTTTAACTCTCAACACAAAAGCATGAGCACTCTCTTCCTTCTTTTGCATACTTTGAAAGATTTGCCTTCTAAGAGTACGTACTCTTGATGTAGACTTGGATTCATAAAGCTTCTTCAAAGCTTCCCAAGCCTCCAAAGATGATGTGTGAAAAATTTCAGATCACTAAGATCCAAAATGTGTCCCTTGATCTTTGGTTAGAAAGTCAACACAACATACAATATTGCCAATGTAGAAAAATCAGCATCTACTTAATTAAAGAGATGCAAACTCAATAAGAACTTGATCAAACATCAAATATATGATAAAATGAAGTTGATGTTTGTACAATAACAGTACCCTACTGTACTTCCCATGTGTGGATCCAAATCTATGCTTTCTATGGTCAAGGATGCAAAATCCATTGGCTTACCAAGATCACTTTCCAAAGATATCAAGCCGTGTGAGGCTTGTGCAATAACAGAATCACATAAGAAGCCATTTCCAAGGTCTTCTATCAAGACGAGACATCCATTGGAGTTAATACACTCGGATGTTCATTTTGCATCATCTAATAGCAAGGGAGGTGCCACTTGCTTTGTTACTTTTATTGATGATTTCACAAAATACACTTGGTTATATCTTCTTTCTTTGAAAGCTATGGTGTATGATTATTTTCTTGTTTTCAAAGCTTAAGCAGTGAAAAAGAATTTTCTTTCAAAGTTAAATCTTTGAGATGTGATGGAGGTGGAGAATATATCTCCAATAAATTCCATGACTTTTGTGAGCAAGAAGGGATCAAGAGAGAATTCTCTTGTGCTTATTCCCCTTCACAAAATGGGGATGCCAAAAGAAAATATTGATCCTTATGTGAGTGTGCTAAAGCAATTCGACTTGAAGCCTCTTTATCTATTGAGTTTTGGGGAGAAGATATAAATTTTGCAAACTATTTGTGCAATAGATTACCTCACAATGCTCTTAAAGGAAAATCACCATATGAAGTCTTGTTCAACATCAAGCCTAAGGTTGATCACCTTAGAGTTTTTGAAAGTACATGCCTTGTTCATATTCTATATCACATGAAGGATCAGGGGATGTCCACACTCAACTCAAAAGAGTAGTTCTAAGCAATGAAACAAGAATAAACACATGGGAGCTTGTGGATCTTCCATCCAACAAGCACATTATTGGACACAAATGGGTTTTTCGAGTCAAATATAATCAAGATGGCACAATCAACAAGTTTAAGACAAGACTATGTGCAAGGGGATTTTCCCAAATTCAAGGACTTGATTATGAAGAGACCTTTGCACCTATTGCAAAGATGGTGTCAATAAGAGGCATCATATCCATCATGCGATAGTGTCAATATTTTGGTGGAAACCAATTTAGGGTGGAGAAATAAGGTTGCATGCTAGTGCTACCTCGAGCTAGTACCTCTCCTATATATGTATGTGGGATCTTTCATAGTTTTTGATTGTGAATCAAGTATAGATGCTATCTTGTTGTCAATTTGGATATTTATCAATTTAGCTTGAATTGCTACTCTCTCTCCAACCCGAGTTTGAAGCTTTTTTCAAACATACATTTCATTTGTACTTTTCCCACACGTGTGGAAGCAATCATAGTTTGATTAATAGCATTCTAGATTGTGATCTAGCCTTAGAATCTAGAGGTAGATTGTGATTTTCACTCTCCATTTGATCTACGTGCTAACACAAAACTTTGTAAAGACCATTCACACATTTTTGTGATTCTTCACACATGTGAACTTGCTGGATTCTTGTCACGATCTCGGTGCTCTTGAGATTGATGTCACCATCGAAGGTCGTTTGATCAAAAAAGTACCAGTTGACTCAAGTTCGAGTGTTAATATTATGACTGAGGATAAAGCGCATACACTCCGGCTGACCGACATTCAACCTACTCAGAAAAAAATTAAGTTGGCTAACTTAACAAGGCGTACTTAGACAAAGTACTTAGACCTGTCGGTGAACTCAAAATAGTCAAAGTACTTAGAACGAAATGTTTATCATAAATTTGAGTCAAAGTACTTAGACCTGTCGGTGAACTCAAAAGACTCAAAGTACTTAGAACGAAATGTTTATCATAAATTTTCTAGTGATAAAGACCATGGGAGATCCAACTTATATTATCCTTATCGGGAGGCCTTGGCTATACCAAGCCAATGTCATTGTTCACTGAAAGAGAAAGGAGTTACACTTTCCAACTGACAAGACCGATAAATCACATGTTATATTTTGGAAGACAAGTAAGTACAAAGGTGAAACACCAACATCTGAAACAAGTTTAACTTCAAATGGTGATTCCTTGTACACAGAATCGACTGAAGAGAAAGATGTACATGTAGATTATTTTGAATGCTACGAAGTCAATGAAGCAGAGTCATCCGCGACTGTAGAACATAGAGTTTCTAACAGAGAGGTTCTTGGCTACTTATTCACGAACATGATTCAGGGCATGTGTAAGAGTCGCCTCCTCAAGATTCTACTTACAAGACAAAATAATAGAGAACACAATGTTGGAGAAACCACCCAACCAAGTAGAAGCAACCATTACATCTCTAGAAGCTTCACCCCAAAGTCAAGGAATAGGAAGCATGAGAGTAGAGAGAGATTCTGGCAATGAATCAACCAAATGATGGTGTAAACACAATTTCCTATTGAGTGGGCAATTGAAAAGGTTTCTCCTTCCCTTAAAACTTTAAAAATCAAGGTACAAAAAATAAAATCACATTTTTGGGTGAAATTATTTTTTTAATTGCAGGTTTTTTGACTTTTTTAAAATCTTCAAAATGCACATACCATATTCTAAAAAATACATTAGTAATAAACTACACAATTATGAGCATTGAAAATTTAATATTGTTTTAAAAAATATTACAAACAAAAAATGACCTTAAATTCATATAGATAATCAACTCTTCACTGAGATTTTGTTATAAGTACTTTCATAAATCACTAATAATTATTCATATTTTAAATGTCATCTAAATATTGGCATCTAGTTATTTTCAAAACATTATAATGATGTATTAGATAGCATAAAAATTTCATAACAAATAAATTTATCAAAATGGAGAATAATAGTGCAAAAGTAAAAAGGAACTTTGTATAAATCTAAGAATAAGCTCATGAAACATAATATCTCAAATATATCATTGTGAGTCTCACAGAAATAAAATTTTGATTTTCAATTTTTTTTTTCCAATAACATAAGGTTCTGGCCAATTACATTTATGTCTGCAAATCAATATCCAGCAACATATAGTAACTGATGTATCAAGGAATATCTAGTAACATG
Source organism: Diphasiastrum complanatum (assembly GCA_029204225.1). Classification (NCBI taxonomy): domain Eukaryota; kingdom Viridiplantae; phylum Streptophyta; class Lycopodiopsida; order Lycopodiales; family Lycopodiaceae; genus Diphasiastrum; species Diphasiastrum complanatum. Next base: position 49,762,767 of record CM055099.1, read on the forward strand.
TCAGGTAAGGCCTTCTCGGCTGATTGAGAGGCTTGCCCATCATCAACGACATCAGTAGCCCTATCAGTGACATCTTGAGGGGGCTCATTGATATCATCTCTCAACCCAACTAGCTCCCCTTCTTCGTTTAGTAATGGGGGACCGGTTCGGATGAGGCACTTTGGAACCTCTCACTATTGTCGACTGCTCGAACCCCAACTTCCTGATCTTCATCTGGAAGTTCTCGAATAGCAGCCACTCTCATCTCAATATAGGTTGTCTAGATTTCATCCACTTCAACCGCCACGCAATTCCTGTTTTTTTTTAAGGGCACAACAAGTGGTAGGACCTACATGTGGAAGTATATAAAGAATAAGTAATTGTTAAAAAACAAACTTAAATACGAAAGTTAATAATCATTTATAAAAACTAAGTTGAAGCAAAGAAAGACATCTTCATACCTGTTCCTAAAAACATGTCCCCCAATCATCCTCATTTGAAAACATATCAATCAACTTATTGATTAATCTCTGAGGCTTTTGGTACGGGTTAACCAAGGACCTATCACCCTCTAAGTGTCTCAATTTTCGGGTGACAGCTGGACAAGAAATCACATTACTACATTGCTCATTGCAATGAATCCACAACCTCTTTTTTTCATGGGCATCATAGTACCCCACGGTCATCATTTCAAAAGAACTGATTAGCCGGTAGCCCAGTGCACGCTCAAGATTTGTTTTGTTGCTACATATGTTCAATATTCAGACATACAATTTCAAACATTAACTAAAACAAACTATCACAATCTGTAATTAAAATGACATATCATACAAGGTGCCCAATAACATGACATGTAGCTTTCAGAGATGCAATGACTGATGACACGACTGAGCCACGCTATGGAAAATCACACATCTCCATAAAGAAGATGTTTTCAAGGCAGCAAAATCGGTTACCAGCTTCATTATTTGAGGGTAAGGAAATTGTTTCAAGTCATTAATAGAGCCAGGCATTCTGAAACCATATGGAATATCCGCAATGGCAAGAGCATACTCATGCTTTGGGACATCTTCCAGCAATTTCGAGACATCAGAACAAACAACCTGATAGGTAAATGTCCTCATCGGATCCAAAAGACAAGTGAAGGTTTTATAATCTTCGGACAATGGCGGGAGGGAATCCTTTAACTGAATCCTCATTCGTTCTTCCTTAGCCCTCTGTATATGCAACAGAAAGTTTGGAGGGCAATCCAGGTCATCTCCTGCCTTTTCCTTCTTAGGCTGTAAGACCATAACAGCAAAAGTATCTACTTAATCATACATTATAAAGAGCTCACACAAAAGATAAATATATTATTTCTAGATTCATACCTTATAATTCTAGAATGCCAAGAAGAATTCTGACAAAGTTTCGTTGAGCTGGTGGTCGGATAGTTCGTTTGACCTCATTCCAGCTAGCACAATTCAGGCGTTTCATCATCACCTCTTGAATTCGGATGAACACTTTGTGGCTGTAGAAATACCGTGATATACAAACCAATAATTAATGTGAGAGGTTAGCAAAAGAAACTCAATGACGAGCATCGACATGGTGTAACAAATTACTCGATGCAGTACATCAAGTTGGTGTGTTTGTAGACCAATTAGTACACCAACTCGATGCACTCTATGCTCTGAAAAGCAGGTAGACCAATTGGTAAACCAACTCGATGCACTACATCGAGTTGGTCCACCACTCTATGCTCTGAAAAGCAGGTATTATAGTAAAAAAGCAATAAACGACTGAGTATGAAAATTGCTTACTTTTAAAACTCTAAGTGCATCTCGTCCATACTAAGCTCCCTTGAGACAACACGTGAAAGTACCGAGACAATGATGGTCTCATCCTTGATTCCCTGAAGAGATCTCCACCAGTGCCCCCTCATATCATCTACGAGCTCCTCAATCTGAAGGTCAAGCTTTTTTGTAGCCTCTTTTGACAAAGCTGTTAGAACAGCTTTTCCTTTAGAGACCTTCTAGCCCTTTAGCTCCTTATTCTCCCACATTTCGAAAATTGTGTCCTGAATATCCCACACTTGTCCTTGTCGAAAAGCCAATTGAAACCACGAATCATATTTTCGAAGGCCATGTGACTTTTCGGACTCATCAATAACTACTTCAACCTCTAACAAACATTGACATCTCAATGCACCATCAAATTTTTCGTGAGACTTTAGATAATCAACATACTCATGGTGAAAAAACCTAATCTTTTCAACAAATGACATCCTGGCCCTGTAATCGTTATCATTATTGTGATCCCAGGCAAGTAACTTTGCCTCTTCGAGTGTCAGATTACAGAATATTTTACATTCAACAAATCAAAAAATACTCGTAGTTGGATAAGTAGCCACCAGATGTCTTTGTGCCTCAGCTGAGTGAGATCCACCAATAACATAATAATCATACAATTCAGTTCTTTTCACATTGAAAACCTCCTTTGAAGGACACTGGTATGGATCAACAAGCACAATGAAAGGCAAAACAGTGGCATGGGGATTTAGCTTCATTTCTTCATCAAGTTAGTCACATGCACTTTGTGAGGAGCTCTTACTTCCATCGTCCTCCTACCTGTATCGGGGTCAATAGGAGACCTATGAACTTTTTCGATAGGCAAGGTGAAGATCTTGCGTGAGGTCAGCTTTTCGTTCTGAATAGTCTCCCTGATTTTATTTTGATCAGTTTTGATCACACCTATATTTAGCAAACCACCAGGAAGTATGGCCTCGCTTTCAGAACCACCGTCACTACCTAAGCTGCTAGAAGATTTGTCATCATCTTTTACCTTTCTCTTGGCCATGACTTTGACTCTTTTTGTTTTCTTAGGGAAATCGCTTGAACCACAGCTTGTGTAGCCTGAGGAGGAGGATGTTTCTTTTCTGGAGAAGGCCCTTTCGGTGAGGACAAGTTTTCACTAATTGGCACAGATTGCTGAATAAAAGGCAGCAAATCTTTTATTAATTTTTTTGAGTTTTTTAATATTATCTTCAACTTTTCAGGAAGGGCAGTTGTCAAACACATGTTAGCCTCCACCAACGAGAATAATCTAACACCGTCATTTGTTCCACGGGTTTCGATCAAGATTGACTCACCAAAGTCACCCTCATAGTCTATTCTTTGAATACGACCATAAGACTTCGAATTACTGTCTGTCAGAGGAGTTGCTTTCAGCTTATGTCAAATCCGAGCGTTTGAGGCTTACATACCTTGAAAAGGAAGGCAACCTAAAATTGGTAACATTTCTCATACACTTTTTACATCTTTTGATGAGCTTCCAATTGTACAAGAAGCACTAGGACTTAAAGATTGGCATAAGGCAATGCTTTTGGAGTTTAATGCATTGATTAAAAACCACATATGGGAATTGGTAGATCTTCCATTTAAGAAGAAGACAATATGTTGTAAATGGGTCCTTGGAGCCAAATACAATCAAGATGGGTCAATAAACAAGCTCAAGGCTTTGTCTATGTGCAAAAGGCTATTCTCAAATCAAGCTTGGACGTGCAGACAAGATTTGCTTACTCAAGAAGTGCTTGTATGACCTAAAACGGGCTCCAAGGTCATGGCATTTTAGACTAAAATCCTTCAATCACTTTGTTGCACTTTAAGTGATTTTGATCCTTATTTGTATTTAAGTTCTTTGATAGTGATATAACTATCCTTGTGCTATATGCAGTGTTTTCTCTTTTGATTCTATGTCCATGTCATGTGTATTTCTCAAGATATCTTGATTTCTAGTGTGTAGAATGTGATTTTTATTGTTGATCTTGCATCCACATGTGTGAATGACTGTGGGTTGACGCTGTTGTACAGAGAGGGACAGTACCAAATCGTATCTAAGTGCTTATGATCATATATTCATGCATTTCCAAGTTCTAGCATGCGTAAAGTGAAACAATGTCAATCTTATTGATGGGACCAAAATAACATTATGTAAGGAATTTAAGATGCAAGATCTCGAACCCTTACACTATATTTTGGGCATTGAGATAGTTAAGACTTGTAATTATAGTTTCATGATGCAATACATGACATCCATACGGCAATTATTACACCTAATGTTCAATCAAGATAACTGCATGGATCTATCATATATCAATTGAATTAGCTATCAAAATCCATCAAAAGAAACATTTCAAGAATTGTCATTAATGATGCTAAATCACCAAACAAGATGAAATTTTATCCAAATTTGAAGAATCATATGTTGGTGAACAATATATATATATAGGAAAATGCTTAAACATACATCTAAGTTGATTTTTATTGTTAGCTACCTTGTATAGAGTGGCTATATAGGATCAACAACTAATAATCACAAGTGTTGATGGATCAATTATAGTTTTTGCTATTTAAGGTGGTTCATCATCATGGATTGCTTAATGTAGCAAAAGAACTAGTACCTGTCCACACAAGAATGTAATGGGCTTGGTTAACTAGTGCCTGTCCACACAAGAATGTAATGGGCATTGGTTAACTAATCAAGCTAGACTGATGCTAAAGAAGTTGTCTACAAGGATATTGCAATGTTTTAATATGTTTACTCTAATAGAAATAGGCACTGGTCAAAGCAAATATTGTACATCATCCAATGTTGACCCAAAAAAGGCACTCAGAAAATGCAAATTTCAGCTAGAACTCTGGTGACAAACTGATAAAATCTCGAACGATTCATGAACAGGTTCATGAAACTCGAATCATTTTTGTTCGAAAATAATTCGTGCTGGATCAATCAGGCTCTGTAACACAACGAAATGAAACGAGACAAAATCTCGACGAAAACGAAACGAAACGAAACGAAGCAAAGCGAAGCGAAACTTAAACGAGCTCTAACATTGATTCATGCTGGAAGCATAAAGATCGTGAAATGACACAAAACAAAATAAAGCGCAAGCATTCATGAAAAGGATCAGTCAGACTTTGTAACGAGACAACAAGACAAAACGAAGCGAAACGAAACGAAACTTAAGGGAGCTCTGAAATTGATTTACGCTTATAGCCAAGTGATCGCGAAGCGAAATACGAAGCAAAAAGATTCGTGAACAAGATCAGTTCTTGCAGAAATTCAGATATGATTGTTGGTCACTGCCGGCTATATCATTCCTACAATCCTTCAGAGTGTAGACAGACACTGTTGATCTACGTTAACAGATTAATATAACATTCAACAATATCAAACCAAAGTGCGGAATTGAATAGACAAATGAATCAGACACACGAATAGTAGCAGACAAAAATACATTCAAGATTGTGCAATCATACAGATTAATATGTGCACAACAGCTACAATATTTTCTGTTGATCTTCTGATTTTTCAAGTATTGTGCGACAGATTTACACAGTGCATTGGTGTGAGAGAAATACAATTCTCTCACAAATAATGTCTCACTTACTAGCAGACTTCTGGATCTATAGATCTTCTGCAAAATTGTCTCGCTCACAGGTGGACATGTATTCTGTATTTTTCGTCTTCTGACTTCTTGTCTTGCTTACAGTAGTATGCATCAAACAGAAAGTATATAGTTTGCGAACTTTTTTGTGTCGCTTCGTGTAATTTACAGATTAGAAAGACTAAACATCTACAACTAATCGCGAATTACAAGAGTGGCAGATTAGCCACGATCTAAGGTACTTTTGCTGATGTCATGATATCTGATCAAATATTTGTACCCCATGGTACTTGGCAGATCTTCTTGGTCGTTCGTGGAGCAAGAATGATTTTGTGTCGCAAAACAATTTCATCTCGTGTATCGCGAACAATTTCATTTCTTGTGTCTTTTCTGTCAAAATCAAAGTGGAGAGCTAGCAAGGCTTTGGCACTAGAAACATTTTATTTCTTCAGCTCCCTCTCAAAGCATGATAGCTTGATGACTCCAAGACTGCTCCTCTGTCTCTCGAATAGACCTTTGTCTAGGGCCTTTGTAAAAATGTCAACAACCATGTCTTTTGTTCCAATGAAAGTAGTCTGCAGTATTTTCTTCCCGATCAGATCCCTTATCAAGTGGTACTTGATTGCAATGTGTTTCGTCCTTGAGTGAAACACAGGGTCTTTCGTCAGATGTATTGCAAATGTGTTGTCCATCTGCAAAACCAGAGGTTCGTTTCTCGTTTTGCCCAGTTCGTCAAGGAACTGTTTGAACCAAATTATTTCGTTGGCCATCTTTGTTGCTGCAACGTGCTCTGCTTTGTAGGATGATTGAGCTACAATGGTATGCTTCTTGTTGAACTAGAGAGTTGTTGCACCTGATGTGATGATGCATCCTCCTGAGACACTTTTACAGTCGTCTTTGAGAGATGCCAATGCCCAGCTAGTATCACTATAGGAAAGCATTTGGAACCTTGCATCATGACGATAACACAAACCATAATCCTTTGTTAATTGAAGATATTGCAAAATTCGTTTTGCAATCTTCCAATGTGTCGTGAGCCTGGATTCGTGCAGAATTGGCCATGCTGAACACTACATAAGCAATGTCAGGACGTGTGTTATCTGCAAGGTACATCAACGATCCTATCAGTTTTTTGTATGGTGTGAGCTGCATCAATTCTCTCTCTTCTTCAATCCTCGAACAATTTTTGTTCGTCAGTACTGTTCCTAGAAGCATTGGAGTATTCGCTCCTTTGCAAGGATTTTCTGGGTGTATTTGGACTGATGAAGGTACAATTTACCTCCCTCATAATGTCTGTCAATCTACAAGCCAAGGTAACACCTAGCTTCTCCCAGATCTACAATCTCAAAATATTTTGAGATGTCATTCTTCACAATAGGAGAGAAGGTCTCAGAATAGTCAATACCATATCTCTGAGAAAATCCCTTTGCTACAAGTCTTGCCTTATACTTTGAAACATCTCCATCTGGTCCATACTTTAGCTTGTATACCCATTTGTATTTTACAGCCTTTCGCTTTATCTGGTAATGGTTGCAATGTCCATACCTGGTTCCTCCTCATGGATTCCATCTCTTCATTCATGGCTTGGATCCCTTTGTCCTTCTCTGGACATTCAATTGCTTTCTCGAATGTCTATGGTTCACCACTGAATCCACAGAACTCTTTTGATGTAGAAGTAGAGCTATTTGGCAGATATCTTGCTGGCGCTCTTCGTTGTCTTGTTGAACTTCTAGGAGATCCTCTTGGAACTGCAATGTCTTTGTCTTTGTCTGCTTTGCTAGGTCTGGAACCGTCTCGGTTTACAAGTACTGTAGAAGAAGGCTGTCTCTCGAATCTTTCGTCTTCTGATTTGTCACTCAAATGCAAAGCAACTCGAAAATGTTCATTTTTGTGTTTGTCCTCTGCTCCCTTTGTCACAGTTGGTAGATCATAGTACTGTCTTTCAGGAACTTCATAGCTGACAGGATCATCGTTGGCTATTGTTCTGCTCTCATCTGACATCTCGGACTGTCTTCACAGTGTTTGTCTCTGACATGTAGACTCTGTATATGACAAATTCTTGTCATATCCTACAAGATATCCATGTTCAGCTTTCTCATCAAGCTTCTTTCGAAGCTTATCGGGAATATGTGCATAAGCTGCATAGCCAAAGATTCTGATGTGAGCCAAGTTGGGTTTTCTACCCCACCATAATTCGTGTGGTGTCATGTGAGGAACACCAGACTTTCATGTCATGTTCTGAATATAAGCAATTGTAGCTACTGCTTCAAGCCATAGTACTCTTGGAGCTTTCAAGTAGGCCATCATGCATCTGGCAGCTTCCATTAGAGTCCTATTCTTTCTTTCTGCAACACCATTGTGCTACGGTGTGTAAGATGTAGTCCTTCTATGAATGATACCATGATCATTGTAGAAGTCAGTGAAGCGATTCGAGATGTATTCTCCACCTCGATCTGTCCTGATCTGCTTCACTTTGTTGCCAGTGCATCTCTCTGTCCAATTCACATACTCTGTGAATTTGTCAAATGCTTCTGATTTATTCTGAATAAAATACACTATGGCAAAATTACTATAATCATCAATGAAGGTAATGTAATATTTCGAGCCTCCTACTGAGATCACATTGAAAGGCCCATAGATGTCAGAATGCACTAACTCCAGAATCTTGGTTGTTCTGTAGGAGTCCTTGACAAATGGAGTGTGTGACATCTTACCCTTCATACATGCATCACAGGTGGCCGAACTGGTTGCATTCGAGATGCTGACCCTTGTAATTGCTCCATGATGACTTGCTTGATATACTGTCATTGAGTTCATATGTCATAGTCTCATGTGCCATAGAGTGTTTGGAGAATCATCATGAGTCTAATGCACTTGATCTATAGACAAGCGTACCTTTAGGTGATACAGATTATCTTTTCTTCGACCTTGAGTGATCAGGGTATTGGTACTTGCATCAACAACGTTGCATGCTTCGTCTGAGAACATCACATGCATCCCTGCATAAGCTATTCTTGCCACAGATAGCAAGTCCTACTACAGTGTAGGCACGGACAGAACATCTTCGAGTCATCTGTCTCTACCATTCGTGTTGAGCCACAGTGAACCAATACTGTTCACTTGATGTTTGGATCCATCTCCAAGAACAATGAATCTTGATGGATCTGCACTTCAAAAATTAGACATGATTCGTCTTGATGTTACGAAGTGTGAGGTAGCTCCTGAGTCTAGGAATACCTCCTGTGTGTCAGGTGTTGACACTACACACACGTCTGCACAGATGTAGGCGGTTGAATTATTTTTGTTCGATCTTTCTTCACCCATTTTCGAGCTCTCTGGATCCTCAACATAGGACAAACTATTATTGTTCTCCTGTCTACTCTGTGCTGATTTGTTTCTTAGGTTCAGGCGGCAGTCCATGGCTGCATTATCCTTCTTGTGGCAGTGAATACACTCAATTTTTGAATTGAGCCAACACATATCGACTGTATGCCCTTCACATTTGCATCTCACGCAGGTCTTCTTGTTTCCACTTTGTTGTTTCGACCTTTCTTTGCTCTTCCATTTGCCTTTATTGGTTCCTTCTGCTTGCTGATCACGATCCTGTTTTCAATCTGACTCCCTCTTAGGCTTGAATTGTTTATTTGTCTTTTCTTTGTTGCTGTAGAGGGCTTGGTCAGAAGCATCCTTGTGATCAAGATGCTCTCGAGCCTCGACTTCCTGTCAAATCTTGACAATTGCCTTTTCGAGAGTCATTGTAGGATCCGTTGCTAGCAGAGTTCTGGTTGTTTGGAAGGATCTAGGTAAGGCTCTCAACAGATAAGTGAGCTGCTTCTCTACTGACACTACATTTTCTGCTCCAGAATTGTGTAGTGAAAGGAATAGATCCTTCATCTTCCTTACAAAAGAAGTGAGGTCTTTGTCATCCCACTGCAGGTTTGTCAGCTGATAAACTGATAAAAGTCTCGAACGTTTCTTGAATAGTTTCAAGAAACTTGAATTATTTCTATTCGCGAATAATTTGTGTTGGATCAATCAGGCTCTGTAACACAACGAAACGAAATGAGACGAAATCTAGATGAAAACAAAACGAAACGAAACGAAGTGGAGCAAAACTTAAACGAGCTCTGACATTGATTCATGCTGGAAGCATAGAGAAGCGAAGCGAAGCGAAAGCATTCGTGAACAAAATCAGTTCGTCAGGAATTCAGATATGATTGTTGGTCACCGTCGGCTATATCATTCCTACAATCTTTCAGAGTGTAGACAAACACTGCTAATCTACGTTAATAGATTAATATAGCATTTAACAAAATCAAACCAATGTGCGAAATTGAATAAACAAGTGAGATACACGAATAGTAGCAGACAAATATTCATTGGAGATCATACAATCATTCAGAATAATATGTGCATAACAGCTACAATATTATCTATTGATCTTCTGATTTTTTCAAGCATTGTGCGACAGATCCACACAGTGCATTGGCATGAGAAAAATACAGTTCTCTCAGAATAATGTCTCGCTTACTAGCGAACTTCTGGATCTACAGATCCTCTACAAAATTGTCTCACTCACAAGCGGACATGTCTTGTGATCAAGGTGCTCTCAAGCCTCGACTTCCTCTCGAATCTCGATAATTGTCTTTTCGAGTGTCATTGTAGGATCATTTGCTAGCAGGGTTCTGGTTGTCTGGAAGGATCTTGGTAAGGCTCTCAACAGATAAGTGAGCTACTTCTCTGCTGACACTGCATTTTTTGCTCCAGAATTGTGTAGTGAAAGGAATAGATCTTTCATCTTCCTAACAAAAGAAGTGAGGTCTTTGCCATCCCACTGTAGGTTTGTCAGCTGATTCTCAAGCATTATTATCTGACTGCATGATTTCGTCTAAAATCTCAGGAGTGGTGTATCCCACATCTCCTTTGCTTTAGAGAGTGTAGCCAGGTCAAGAGTCAAGCTATCATCGATGGATGATGATAACAAAGCTACTACCTTGTCATTCTTCTCTCTCCATTCACGTAGCTCCTTGCTTGTTGTTGTAGGCATCTTCTCTGTGCCATCTACCTAGGAGAATAATCCTTCACCCTTTAGTATCAGCGAGGTCTTTACCTTCCATGCTAGGAAGTTAGATCTTGATGAATCCAGAACTAGACAGATCTTGGATTGTATGCTACTGATTGAAGCCATTGCTCCTGAATTTGTGTTTTCACTTGTTAATGGTTGTTTGTTTGAATGCTAGCCTCCTGGATTTGATAGTTTTGGCTATGTCAGACTATGACAAGGTAGGCTCTGATACCACTGATGCAAAAAATGCGCTCAGAAAATGCAAATTTCAGCTAGAACTCTAGTGACAAACTGATAAAATCTCGAACGATTTGTGAATAGTTTCACGAAACTCGAATTAATTCTGTTCAAGAATAATTCGTGTTGGATCAATCAGGCTCTGTAACACAACAAAACAAAACGAGACGAAATTTGGATGAAAACGAAACGAAGCGAAGCAAAACTTAAACGAGCTCTGACATTGATTCATGCTGGAAGCATAGAGATCGCAAAACGACACGAAACAAAGCGCAAGCATTCACAAAAAGAATCAATCAAGCTCTGTAACGAGACGAGACAAAATGAAACAAAAACAAGACGAAATGAAACAAAACAAAATGAAACTTAAGTGAGCTCTAAAATTGATTTACTCTTATAGCCAAGTGATCACGAAGCGGAACGACAGGATTCGCAAACAAGATTAGTTCGTCAAAAATTCAGATATGATTGCTGGTTATTGCTGGCTATATCATTCCTACAATCCTTTAGAGTGTAGACAGACGCTGCTGATCTACGTTAACAGATTAATATAGCATTCAACAATATCAAACCAAAGTGCGAAATTGAATAGACAAGTGAATCAAACACACGAATAGTAGCAGACAAAAATATAGTCAAGATCATACAATCATATAGATTATGTGCACAGTAGCTACAATATTATCTATTGATCTTCTGATTTTTCAAGCATTGTGTGACAGATCCACACAGTGCATTGGCGTGAGAGAAATATAGTTCTCTCGTGAATAATGTCTCGCTTACTAGCAAACTTCTGGATCTACAGATCCTCTACAAAATTGTCTCGCTCGCAGACGACATGTATTTAGTATTTTTTGTCTTCTGACTTCTTGTCTTGCTTACAGTATTATGCATCAAACAGAAAGTATATAGTTCGCAAACTTTTTTGTGTCGCGTCATGTAACTTACAGATTAGAAAGATTAAACGTCTACAACTAATTGCGAATCACAAGAGTGGCAGATTAGCCACGATCTAGGGTACTTCTACTGGTGCATGATATTTAATCAAATATTTGTACCTCATGGTACTTGGTAGATCTTCTTGGTCGTTGTGGAGCAAGAATGATTTTGTGTCGCGAAACAATTTTGTGTCGTGTGTCACGAAATTGTTCGCGAACAATTTTGTTTCTTGTGTCTTTTCTTTCAAAATCAGAGTGGAGAGCTAGCAAGGCTTTGGCAATAGAGACATTTTGTTTCTTCAAATGTTTCTTTGGTGATCTTCAAATTGTTAAGGTCAACAAATTGTGGAACCAAGGCTACTTGGTGAAGAATTTAGTTCAATTTCTCCGACATAAACTAAAACCTCTTACAAGTAAGTTTAGCAAAAGATTCAATTTTTTTTAAAAAAAAGTTAAAGTAGGGAAAGTGTTATGTATCTTAAATACATAGATGCTCAAAAGTGCATCATAATATCCATTTTAAGTTTTTTTGGGGCCCAAATGCATTTATTAGCCTTAATGATGAAGGTGGACCCCTCTTTAGACCTCTCAAAGTATCTTAGATAAGGATAACAAGCCAAACAAGGCTTAAAGTAGATGTAACAAAGGTTGACTAGAGTAAATGTTTGTTATGTTAGATTAGGAAATGGGATTTTTCTATAAACACACATTGGACATCCATTTTGACAATATTTTGGTTCATCTACAATTGAGTGAACTTGCAGTTCTTCTTCCTCTTCATCTTGTGAATGTTAGCCAACATTATCTTCTTTACAAAGGCTCATGTGCCCTAACATATGATTGTGAGATATTTTGTATTTCAACATGGAGGTTAACCCAAGTGTTTTTTTACTAGTTCTCTACTTTTGTTGAATTGTCATCTTTGATTGTGTTGAGGTTTGGAGTAGAGCGATTCTATTTCTAGTATTGAAGCAGTATTTCTAGGATTATTTTATGTCTCTTTTTGCTATTCATGTTTGTTGACTAACAACAATGGTAGCAGATGTAAAATGACATTGTTTATATCAAAGCATGACATTTTTGAAAGCCTCATGAAGTCAAATCCTTGTGAAAATCACCTAGGTCTCAAAAGTCATTAATCACAATGTTTATCAAAATAAAGCGACACTTGATTCATAGCATGTGTGTCTCTAGCATGAAAAAGAATATTCAATGTGGACTTACAACCAAGATTTGGTTCACCAACTCAAAAAATGCAATAAAGAAGTATAGAGACTAACTAATTTGATGGGTTCATTTGAGAGGGAAGTGTTCCCAAGGAGCTCATATATTGTGACGAATTATTTCTTTTCATAGTTCTTGATATTGCTAAGAGTCTTATTGTAGCTTGATTTTTACTTTTACAGATTTAAGTCTTTAGGATATCTACATGCTCATTAAAAATTGTGAAGATTTGACATTAAATGCTCTTTGAAGTATTGGGTAGCCAATGTATCCTAGAGACACTAAAATTTCCTTATTACAACTTTGATGTTGACTCAAAGATACATCAACATTTTCTATGTTGCCCACTCCAACTTAAATAGAGGTACTAACATTCTTTGTTGAGAAGTATATGCTTCAAAATTTGACCCCCTAACACTCTTTGAAAAATCTTACCTTTACATCAAAATATAAAATTTAGATTTTCTTTTGTGATGTACATGATGATGTCTCAGGAATCATGTTCTTGGCATGGTTGACAAAGGACAACTATGAAAAGACACAAATAATTATTACTTTTCATTATAGTACTTTAAATATATTTCTAACTTTTGTGTATTCATCAATAATAATAATAATTCATACGTAGGAATCACATTAGCTTATGTTGCCAACATGTTTGGAGATATCGCATCATCTGCGACGTGTCGTTGAAAATGCGATTTAACCTATTTTATTGAAAAAACAAATCATCTCATTAAAAACCTTGATTTAAGGTATTTGATGCCACCAATCTAAGAAAAGTTATAGCTTCAATAACACATACCCACAAATGACATATTTTTCTTTGTGAAAATATTACAGTTACTACTAGTAAATCTCAAACCATGAACCATGTGTTTGACGTAGTGTGACACAACAAAATAAGAAACTTTCCAATGAGTATAGCACAACCACAATCATGCCCTCAAATTTTTTGGCAAGCTTATTTTATAGTTGATAAAGTCCTTAATTTCAACCACTAACTTAATCCAAAAAAACCACCATAAAATTCATCAAATGATATTTTATGGCAATACAAGTTTTTTGTCCATGTTTTCTTGCATAGATGATAGGAAAATATTTGATGACACCTTGTATATGACTTTTGGATATTAGATTAAATTTGTAGTTTGTGGTGTTAGGGTTTAAGGTGCAATGTGAAACAAATTGTAATAGTCACTGACTCCCACAATGTGAACATAAATTCTAGTTACCCATTGGGCATGCTTAAATTTGATGGAAATGTGTGTGCACAAACCCCCATAATGGAACATAGACTATTTAAACAAGCTCCCATAACCTGAACATAGACTCTTGTTGTCCAAAACTACACTCGAACAACCTTGAACATTTCTCTCTCTCATTAGTTGGTACTACTTAAAAGGCCCTTTCGGAACACAAATTTTCTCTATTAATAGGAGCAAATTCACAAAGATGGGTCAATGAAAAGAGAAAAGACACTTATCAGGTAGTACTAAAAATGTCACAATTAGCAACATCATAGCTTTTCCTAATGAAAGTAAATGAGCTTTGCAATACTAAGCAAGAAGATCAACAAATTTCACCATTCCATATTTATCAAAGTATCTCTCACTTACAATGGAAGTGATGGCAATATATGTAGAATCACCCTTCTACCTACCTTAATGATGAATACATTTGTCTATGAAATCAAACTCTATGACTAGTTAGTAGGTGTCAATTATGCACCCCGCTTTACAATCATTTTGATAGAAGATTAAAAAGTTGTCTATCATATGAAATAACTATAAGTTGATATTATAACATCCCTCAAGGTGTATTTTGTTTTTGGTGATTCTAAGTTGAAGACATCCCTCTAAAGTTCTTCATAATTTAGATTTTGTGAAGATACCCACAACATCAAATTCATCACCATGACAAGTTGACAATTTATGATTCTCTTTGCAAAGGTCTTGTATTTGGTCAACAATACTACATATTAAATCTTCAAAGTATAGTCAAATTGTTTTTTTTTTTTTTGGATAAATATAAAGGTGTTTTTTTTTTCAAACTTTTAGACCCAAACAAAAGTTTAATGAACCTAATAATCTTTAACATGATGTTGAACATAAAAAGTAATATGTGAAAAATTCACTTAAAACCCCTTGAATTGAGATACTCACTAATTCTTCTATTCTATGCTCTTGGTACTTATTTAAGTCCATCCAATGTATTCTTAAGTCTACATACATGGCCTCTTTGACAATAATAGGTGGTTGTTCAACATAATTATACTCCTCAAAAAAACCATTCAAAAAATCGCATGTGACATCCATATAATATATTCCAATCAAACTGTCTAGAAAGAGTTACAACTGAATAAGTACCAGCTGTGATGAGAAAGGAAGCACTGATCGAACGCCAGTTCGACAGCATGCTGTAATGCCAGTATAGTTTTTGGTACTATCATTAAGGATCGCCACGACACAACGCCTTGATGAATCCAGATCTCTACAATTATGCCATGAAGCACCTGCATAAACTTTGTGAGACACGCTTACTAGCTGTGCGTGCACTGGCAGCATGGCATCATCATCGGTTTCACAAGAAAGATCTTCGATCTGGAGATTTGGTCCTCATGTATAAGACCAAGGCGATCAAAGGAAAGTTGAAGTTCATCAATGAAGGCTCGTTTCGAGTCAAGGAGATCCTCAGCCATGGAGCTGTGGACCTCGAAAAGTTAGATGGGACACCTTTTAACATGCCCATCAATGGTAGCCGATTGCACAAGTATTGGCCACCACAGTGAAACAGATCAGGGATGGTGAGGACAAGTCACAAAAAATCCATCTTCAAGGTCATCACACCCAGATCTAAGAAAATCTAACCAGATCAAATCAGATCCAACAAGATCCAACAAGATCTGATAAGATCTAACAGCATCCGATAATATCCAAGTGAGATCTAGATCCAAATAGGACCAACCATAAAGCAGATCATCATATTGCACTATTCAGCCTCTCATTCTGCAAAATAAAGGCAAAATCCCGATCTCAAGAAAACGTGGCAAAATAAAGGCAAAATTCACTAAAACTGATGGATCAGCTACCAATATTCTATCAAAATTTTCAGAGAATATCCAATAGTCCGATCTAATCTGGATGCAAGAGAATAACATTTTACAAAGTTAAAGATCATAGAATCTCGAGATCTTGTCAAAAAACACTCAAAAAGAGCACTTTTTTCATGATTTCTAGAGATCCCTTGAGGGTTAGCTCTTGAAACTTTGATGGTCACCAGATCTGACTCAGATGCATCTATGAAAATCTTTGTGAGAGTTATTGATGGAAAAATCATCTATTTTGAGTGATTTCAAAAGTTTAGAAGGGCAAAATCTTCAAAACCTTTGCAGAGCATCAAGATCAGCAAACCAACCTTCACAAGGGGCATAAATGAAATCAGAGCAGTGAAATTAGCCTACCTACAGGGTCTGATCTTGAAAGTCCAACATCTTGAGCAAGTTGTGTGAGAGATCACTTCTTGTGAGGATTGAACCCTCGCAGAATGTTTGAACCCTCGCAGAACCTTCGCAGGGCAGCCAAATCACCTTCTGAACCTTCGCAGACTTCTCTAAGGTCTTAGAATTTTGTGAAGAAGGTCTTTGCGAAAATTTGGTTGGAACTGAACTGGGGAAAGTGTATTTCACCTAATACGCACTCTAATTTCTGCTATATAAGGGCAGAATTCGAGTCATTTGTCACTTTACCTAGCAAAGCTCTATCAAAATTTCAAACAAAATTTCCAAGTTCTTTGATTGCTACCAAATTTCCTACTAGCCATCATCTGCCCTCTCTGATTTCAGAATTGTGCTCAAAACCATCGTTGCCACCATCCATTTTCCAATTTCCTCTATGTTCCACTTTTTCAAGCCTTTTTACTGTTTCCATCGTTTTTATCACTTTTCTCAATTTTTTCTTCGGTAACAGACTCTAACAACCATTGTTAAGATGGCCTCCTCTTCCTCTTTTGACAACACTGGCATGAAGCAGGTTATCCAACGTGAGATACCTTCTGCCACGCAGATCTGGCCTCTGCCTTCTGACACTCTGATCAAACCATGGCTTCAAATCGCTGGCCCTCTTCTGGAAGCAATGGGTTTTTACCCACCGTCTTTTTGCTCCAATATTAACATGGGTCTTGCCCTTCACGCATATGCCACATGGGACACGCAGAAGTCACGTTTTCACTTCCTCTACCAAGGTACCACATAAAAGATATGGGTTAACGCAAACTCCATGGTCACCGTAGGCATAATGTCTGGTGAAATCTCCCATCGCCAGGCCAAGGGCCTGATCAAGCCTTTCGTAACCCAGACTACACCTGAGATTCCAATCCAGTAGACTAACAATGGGTATTTGATAGACGCTATCACTGACCCAGTAATTCAGACAGTTGCGCATTTGTTGAACAACTTTTTGGTTGTTTCAACATTTCGCAAGGATCACATTCAATCCAAGCTGTTCAGTTAGATTGTGGAGTCCTTCTTGGGATTTCTCGGCCCTACTGTAGCGTCATATGATTGGCATACATTCCTTCTGCACAAACTAACCATCTCCATCAAACCTAACACTCGTGACCGTATCGCAGCAGGACCCCTACTGTGTAAGTTTGACTATGCGCTTCTCGAGACGAGAGTGTGCGGGTTCCACCGTTCCAGTATTTTATCCACCACCGTGCCTCATACTAACATTTATCCTCCATCTACCGCTTCCACCTCTGCCCAACTTGAAGTCACTGACACGACGACCAGCAAGAGAATGTGTGGTGCTACCCCTTCTTCATCGACTCCTCCTACTACTAGATGCCGCACCACCACCACCACTTCTGTTTCTACCACTGCCACATCTTCTTCTGTTCAACCCTCTACTGCTACTTCTGCTTCTGTTTCTCTTTCATCTGCACAAACTGCATCTGTAGTTGTTTCTTCTTCTACCACCCCTTCCATCACCATCGCTTCATCCATTTCCCCTTCTTCCACAAACCATCTCTCTTCAGATCAACCCCGCTGATTCTCAACTCTCTTCCAACACCCTATCGTGGATGCAAGTCATCAACCTTTCACCGCCGCACCAAGGTAGAGGTAGATCACCCCCCTCCTCTCCTTCCATCCTCCACACCACCTTCCAATTTCTCTCTGTTCCTCCCATTCTTCAGTCTGGACAATCCATCCTTACCCCCGTTGCCACTACTGTTTTTTTCACACCCCCCACCTCTTTAGAAAAGGCTGCCGAGGGTGACAAACCGTTGCCTGATGATGCATTTGCACAGACAGTGTTTATACCATCGCCAGACCGTGTTGACCCCGCCGCACCTGATGGCATGAAAGGCTCTGGAGAAACTGGTTGAAGATGACGACGACACAGTGCAGGTCGTCGGGGCCTCCACACAACAAGCCCCTGCTAGCACCAGTGTACCGATAGCTCCCACGGATATCATGACGACCTACCAAGCCTTGGGGACTTATATCCAGGATGCGGTAGCAACCAGAACCTCATTGGACAGCCATAAACTGCAACTGGCAACCAACAACACCCAGCTACGAGCGAAAATCACCAAGTTACAACAAGAGTTGACAATAGCTCAGCAACACAAGCACGAGGGGCATCGGGAGATCACGAAGCTGCAACAAAAGGAAGACAGTCTCGATCAGTACATCTAGAGCCTCTCCAAAGTGCTTACGGATGCTTTCACAAAGGTGCAGGAGCATCTGAAGTGTCCCAAAGGCTTGCCTCCCTCCAGGCGCAACTCCATATATACGAAGCAGAAAATACACGTCTGGGAGCAGAGGTACAAGCGCTACACAGTGAAAAGCTTGCGTGGTTAGCTCAACCTGCACCTAATACAAGGCCACTATCCCAAGCGGAAATGAATCTCTTCTGGCATCAGGTGCAGGTACATAGCCACACCTTAAACAACTACTAGGTGGAGTTTGATATATACAGGACAAGCGCCAACCAGGAGCTTGCTCAGACAAAGCAAGCCCTCAAGGCCTGCCAATGGTTCATGGAGCAGAAACCCCAACTAGCCCTAGTGGCAATTCCAACGCCACTCATTTTTTACGCGGCCCTTGATACAGGAATGGACAATCAAGGGCATGATCAGAGCCAAGACACGGGTCCGAGCAAAAGCCAAGGGGAGGGCCAATCCTCCACATCTCGAGGCTCGAGATCCATATCTGTCAGCCGCGCTTTCCGACGTCCAAAGTCCGTGGAGGAGAAAATCAACGCGTTCCTAGCGAAGTATCCCCACGAGTCCTCAAGAGGCGGCTGGCAGACATCACTTTCAGCCCAGACCATAAAGGGCAATGAGCTGCAAGCACTCCTCACACTCCACCCACAACCGGAGTGGCGTCAGCAGCTATTTGAATAGGACCCTGCGGCCATCAGGGCCTATGTGACCAGTCCACAACAACTAAGGGTGAACGCGCATTTCCTGCCATGCACACGATGATCAAAATGGGCCGATTGCGGCACTCCCCTAGACAAGATCACAATCCAAAACTATAATTGGCCGAAAATTCCTTCAGAGCACGGCTGGGATATGAATGCCCAAAGGGCTCTCACCCAATTCTCTAGTAAGTATTTCAACTACCCTGACCCAACAGTCCGTGCTACAACCAGTTACGCCCGGGATTTAGAGTATCTAATGGGAATTGAAATCAAGTGGGATAATTTTCTCCCACCAATATTCTTTGATCCAAATAAGGCATTAGCCTCAGAGAAAGTAGAAGATCAGCTTCCAGTAGCCCGAGTTTACTAAAGAGCCGCATTCCTTGGCGATCCCTGGACGTGCAGATTCCAAGCGTGGGTCGACCAAAGCTAGCTAACAGGAGTCCACAAGTCCCTTCACACTTCCAAGGACTTGAAGAAGATAGACCGAATAAGCTTTATGGAAGATGTCACTGGCTACCTGATCCACCAGAGGCGGGCTAAGAAGACTTTGTACTGAACTGGCAAAGTGCCGAGGGACCGGCACTACTTCAAGCCGTGGGTCCTATTGGGGATATTCCCAACATAATATAAATAAATAATATCGACCAATAAAATATGTTGCGAGGGCTGGCATCCTATGCCTATAAGCCCATGGCCCAATGAGCACGCAAGTGGAGTTATAAATAGAATAATAGACTTGGACTTTTATGTAATTAAAATAAAACTAGAGGCCACAAAGTCAAGTTTAGAACTTATTGTTAGACTTTTTTGAGTTGGGGTCCAATCCTGTGATATCCAATGTACTTTTTTAGAACCCTTGGATTAAGTTGGGTCCAAGATAAATTTGATGTGATTTTTGACCTCTTTTTCCCTCCAAATGCATATTTGAGTGTTTTTTGTGGTTTTTTGATGGTTGTGATGGAATGCCAAGCTCTTAAAGGCAGTTTTAGCTCTCCACCACCTCTCCACACCTCCTCCGCTAGCTCTCAATAATCCAATCACATAAAAACAAGCTACCTCCAAAATCTGATTTTTTGGTGAAAAGAAAGCGTAAGAGAGAAAAAGAGAGTGAGAAAAAAGAGCAGAGATGCTATGCGGCGAGACGAGTGTGTGGCGCTCCCCGACAACGACACCACTGTTGTGTCATAGGTGTAGTATAGGAGTTCATTGCTAGGTGAGGCAAACCTCGCCTCAACTTGCATGAGAGAGAGAGAGAGAGAGAGAGAGAGAGAGAGAGAGAGAGAGAGAGAGAGAGAGAGAGAGAGAGAGAGAGAGAGAGAGAGAGAGAGAGAAGAGAGAGAGGAGAGAGAGAGAAACAGGCAGAGTCTCCTCTTGGAATTGAGAGTGTCAATTGAGTAAAAATGGTGGCCTTTTATTCTTGGGGAGGCCCTTGCCCCATTCATCCTATTGGCTACTTGAAATGGCAAGGATTTGAAATCCTAGCCCTTCAAAGAAACACAAAAGATTTAGTGGTGCACAAAAAAACACACCTCATCTGCCACCATTTGACTTTGACTCCACCTTGTAATCTAGACTTTGGGCCTTTAATTTATTTTATTTCCACCTAGGGCCCAAGTCACTAGAAAACAACTTAAACTATTTGATTATTGTGCTCATTGGGCTGGGCTTATACACGCCAAAAGCTAGTGCCTCACACTTATTACTCTATTCTACAGTACTGTGGTGGGGACCACTTGCTAAGGCATGGCCAACAGTAGTTTTAACGGCGGGACCCACTTATTTATTTATGTACAAGAAATACCCGCAATAGTGATGGTGCCACTCCCTTCCGTTTCTAGGCTCACATAATTGCTAGCACCGGAACATGGGAAAATGGAGTTTTATGTGGCGTCCTTCTTGAAACTGATGTTGGTAGAGTTGAGAATGTAATGAGGAAACTCTTTGTAGGAAACTCTTGCCTCATTGATATAGTGTTGCAAAGGACATACTTTAAGACAACTAGATGCATAATGTTCAAAGTTAAGCTGAAACTTGTGATTATAAGTAGAGCATGATAATGTGTGCTCTCTACCAACTTATGTGCAAGAAAGGTGGAAGGTTAGATGTAGCATATCTCCAAAAACCTTAAAAGCTTGAAAAGTTGTGGTTTGTCATCACCTTTTTTTTAAGGTCCTCAAGTAGAGACCTTTTTTATTTCCTACATAGTTCATTAGGGTAGGGTCTTCTAGAGGAAAAAGATGAATTGTGATTGTGAGATTGTATGTGTTGGGTCTTTTTTTGGGAGGGGGAGAGTTGGCATAAGCATGCCTACTTGTATGAACATAAACCTTTCACGAGTAATTTTTTATGAACCACTTTGAAGAAAGTAAAGTTAGAACTTCTACAATCTCTTTGATTCTAAGTTCCAGTGCTTGCGAAAAACCTACAAAGTCGTACGAGCTCATTTTTCAAAATTATATATTCACTTACTAAATTTATAGTTGCAGTTTCTTAAAGCCTACTAATCTAAAGGGCTAATACGTTTTTGAAGGGCATTAGGCCTACAAGGTACAACTAAGCAGGGGCCTCAATGCAGCCTTCAACACCCTACAGCCTTTAGAGACCCACGGGCCCTTCAACGACCGCTTCAGCCTTCAGCCTCCCTCTCCTCTCCTCTCTCGTAGTGTGCCCACATGAGCTTATTTTGAGCTAGTTCCTAGTTGTGTAGCCAGGAACTGGATGCCTCAGCCAGCCAGTTCCTAGTTGTGCAAAAAAGCAGTTCCTGGCCATGCAAAAAAAAACAGTTCCCTGTCTCCCATGGCCATTGAAACATTGTTATTTAAGTGTTAAAACTAGGACCAACAGATTTTTTTAACCCAATTTTAAAACAAACCTACAAATTTTAAAAGTAGTAAGTTTTTAGTAGGTTGATTCTAACTTTTTAGTCTTAGAAGTGTCACTAATGCATCATAGACATGCATGGTAAAGTAGAAAAGAATGGATGATGACATAGTTTGACACTTTTCACATGCTGTTTTTTATTTTTATGACTGTTCAATGAACGTGGCTCAAAAGGAAAACAGCAAAGATGAGAATCAGTGTATATAAGTTGCATTGCCATCTTAAGCAGATATCTCCTCTGGTCATGCATGTAAGTTTAAAAATTTGCCATGACTAATAGCCCACAATAGAAATCTGGGGTGTGGCTCATTTAGCCTCCGAGTCCTCAAAAATGAAACTAAGCTCCTGTCATGCAGCAACTGGAACTGCTCAGACTTGTACATGATCCTGCATTTGGTTTGTACAGCGAGTCACTGTGTCATTCTTGGGTGTAAAGAACCAACTAGATATTGTGGTAATTCTTGATGGATGTCAAGAACAAACCAAGCAACTGTTTATCCCCTGAATCACTATTCTGAGCCACACACCTAAAAAAAATCCAGATTTGAGAGGAAATACCTCAAGGCTAAGAGTGGTTTTGGGTGTGGATGAGCTAGTTACCAGAGTAGAAATCCATTTGACATGCACATGTACTGCTGCTGTTGGTTGTTAAGACACTCTTGTCTCAGTTGCTCGCGAAACCTTGCAAAGAAGGCTTCTATTCTTTCGTTCAGCTCATCTTTCTCCATCACTAAGACCTCTTGCCTACAGCAGCTCACTCCAGATTCATCTGAATTCGCCTCACCCGTGGACAGATCTCTCACTATCACACGTGAAGGGAACGATGCACTTTTTTTCTCAAATTTAGTCCTTCTTCTTGTTGTACGATTCCTCCTGTCTAGCACACAATCTTGCCTCTGTGTCGGGTGTGCATTGGCAGAAAATGAGAGTACTTTACTGTCAGCACTGTTACCTTGAAGACCGCAACCAGGACTGTCTGTTGTAATATTCTGTTTGTGAGGCGAAGAGACTCGTGGACAGTTGATTTTTGAATCAGTCCCTACGGATTGAAATATTTCCTCTTTAATCACATCAGTAACAGCATAACAGGCTACACCTGAACTAGCCCAAATGGACAGAACTACTAAATGTACAAGGAGAAACAGTATAGGCTGGGTAAAGAATTGGCATGGCTCCTCGCCATAATTGAGGCTCAAAAATCAAGACTAGAGTTTTCAGAAGTGGAAGTAACAGTGCCATAGCTTAAAGAATATAGGATCAACGTCGTTGCTAAAATTATCATAGCATAAATGAGCATGCTGAAACGCATTGCAGAGTCAGAAGTAGCTTGTCCCGTGAATCCTAAATTCACTGCTATTGCCATATCTAGCTGCAATCCTCAGCTGATATATAAACCGTGGCACGAAAAAGGGTGTTAGCAAAGGAACTTGCTTTGAGGCTATCAGCTAGACAGGAAGAAGTTGGAGCACGAAACTAAGTAGCAAACACGAAATTTTCTTCCTAGACAGTCCCTGAAAACGTGAGAAGCATATATGACACTGTGTGCATTTATATAGATCATATATGTGTATAGATATATATAGATGTAACTGACAAACCCACCATCAAAGGGCATGTAATGCACAGGAACAAGCAATTTTCCGCAACTGCTTTAATGATTCTCATATCACAGATGAGATCCGGCATGTGGTCTTGGCAAATTATTTATAACTTATTGGGTGGGGGCATTTGGGAGGACAGGTGCAACAACAACAGAACTGGGCAGATTCCTTAGCAATTGGATCCGATCAGCAGAGCTAATATGGCACTGAGAACATTAGAAGAGCCCACCACCTCACCAACTAGAATGAACACGAGAAACCCACCACTCAACTTTTAAAAGGCACTGCAACCCACCACAGACGTCGAGAAATTACAAAAAAGGGATGGATGGAGGAGAACAGACTGAGCAGGAGTCTATAAATTTTGAAGACAAGAAAGAAGCTTTGTTGAAGCCTCCACTTTGGGTGGGTAAAGGTGGCGGCTGAAAACGAGCTTCATGATTGATTTAACAATAATACAATAGCTTATAATAGTGACTGAACAGTAAATCAAGAAAAAAATATCATGCAATAATTGAAAAACTTGATGTAGATGGATGGAGTTTATGACCT